>JAJLTN010000264.1:125521-138666 GCA_030568215.1 Lipomyces kockii
AGGGTTTATGATCTTATAGGTCAGAGCCAGGACAGAACAGAAGGGGTACAACGTCGAAGTACGCAACATCGAGATATTCCAAGAGGTAACTCCGGAAGTAGTGCTATCTTCTTACGAGAATCCAATAAGCCCTCCATCTGTAAGCACTACTACTATGCTGCAATGGACTCTAAGTACAATGTGAATATTAATTCAATCTAGTCATAAATTATTATTCTAATAATACGACAACATTAAATAGAACTAATTATATAAGTCAAAAATCGTATACCATCCATAAGCCAATGACACTTTTTAATACCAATCACCCAGTTAAACGGGAGTACTTTTTGCACAAAAAAAATAAACCGAAAGGCCCAACAATCTCATCGTCGTGCAGTATTTTTAACATAAACTGACCTCTAGCACTCACTTTCTTTTTGGAACATCATTAAACGCTGACATAAAATCGCGAAGCACATTACACTTATACCAGTTGCAAAGCAGAACAAAATCATGGCACAAAAACTTTTGCATAAAACCTCAATTCAACCCAACCCGAAATAACAACCGATCACAGACAACGAAGCCGAGCAACCTCACTCTCCAACTCTTTGATACGCTCGAGCGCTGATTCACGTTCACGAGTCAACTCATCGACTTGCTTCTCAAGATCAGTCAATCGAAGCATCTTCCGCTCGCGCGATCGTCGTGCAGCAAGAGTGTTTCTATATCAAACATTAGCGGGACGAAATTTATCGAAGATTGAAGGTTATAGAGCATACCTGGCACGCTTGACGGCGACAGAATCCTCGGCATGATCGACAACAATTGGCGGAAGAGGCTCGACACGAGGGCGTCGAGAATAAGACTGAGAAGTGACTCGCTTTCGCTTACGCTCTGAAATACCAACAACTGAACCGTCGGCTGCGACAATAACACCTTCTGAAGACTCTGATCGCTCGTCCGGAAAAGGCGACTCGCTTGGCGATACCGAGACCGAAATCGACCGGCGAACCATTCTACTACCACCAACATGTACTTCAGAAAGATGCGCAGGTGCAGGTTGTGGAGGAATAGGTTTGGAAACATCACCAAAGAGTGACGACCACTGATCAGGATTGCCAACATCACGAGGATCGAATATAGGCGACGCTTCGTACAAATCATTCGGTGAATCAAAAGGAGAGGTAAGCAAGCTCGAGCCCGGATCAATGGACGATGGTGGATTCGCGAGTAACTCTTCCGGAGAAATGGTCACGAACTGAGGGGTAGAGAGAACACTTGATCGACGAGAAGAATCGCCAGAGGAGACGCCGCTCAAATCCTCGACAGGGATGGAAACGATATCCGGGAACATGTCATCATCACCGAAGAGCGCTTGGATGGAGTCCTTAGGACCCTCGAGACCAGCAAGGAAGAGAAGGTCACTGGAGTCGTTCTCCTGTTTTAACGAAAGAACCATATTTTTGTTGTTTAACTTATATAAGTGCTGAAGATAGGCTATGCGATTAAGGTCGATAGTAGGTGGGGGATGATAAACGATGGTGGAATTATGATCTAAATTACCGCTTAACGAGGTTGCTGATGCGGCGGGGGGAGCTGAAGAAGACAATAACGAACTAGAACTGACACTCTGCTGATAGGGGTGGTTGCCAAAGCTAGCTGAATTAAGCTGCTGGGAATAGTGCTGCTGCACAGGAATATGAAGCAAATTATTCGAAGACGCTACACCGGAAGTCGCTGACAACTGGAGATTCAGTAGACGCTGCTGCTGAAGAAGGTAATTGTAGTATATTTGTTCGTGCTGACTTTGTAAGTCGCGGGGCTCTTGGGGAGGACGCCATGTCTGGCCAAATTGAATAGGGAGAAGTTGAGGGTTCTGAAAAGACAATGCGTAAACGCGGAGATTTGTTGCAGGTGCCGAAGCCTAAGGCTTGAGCTAAAGAGTGCTGGGGTTGGAGACGGTGGTGGAGAGAAAAGAGACCGGAAGGTCTAGACTATTGATACTCTGGTACTGGAGACGATTGACCGAGAGTAAGATAACGTGGAATAGAGAATAACTTAGAAAGTAGCCATATTGACAATGTTTCTAAATATTCTCAATGGGGAAAAACGTGGACGCTGGAAAGATACAACAAAAGAGGAAAAGAAAAAATTTGACCGAGTGCGCGCGTGCGGTTCTTATGAGTCAGAGCAGTTGTGTGAACGTTGTAAGGGCATGCACACGATGGTTGTGCAATTGAGGCCACAAAGAGCACGCGGACAAGTGAACAACTGAGTGCTGCGAATATGACTAACACTTTTTGCCGTGCGAAGGAGACGTGGCACTCGACAGCCAATCAGCGTCGCCCACGAAGCATCGTATCAAAAGTCTGCTGCACGGCCAATGCACGTCCGACGCATAGCTAAACTCTAATCCACCGCGGCCGCACCCCCTTTGGCGCGTCTCGAACGCGTCCAGGCCCATCCCCCGTCCGCGTGACTACGCGCTTCTCCTCATATCGTCGCGCGTGTTTATCACAATAACAAAAGACGCGTCGATCCAATCGTCTAGGATTTCTCAGCAGATCACATTTGCTCCGCAGCGGTGGTCCCCGATCTGCTTATACGCTTGGGATTGTCTCCATATACATTAGAAGAATTGAGTTGCGCACAGATAGCCACTAATTGTCCCCAGCAGGAAAGACTTCGGCCGTTGTTGACACTGGGGCAATAATGCCAACCTCGATATCGTCATCTTCTGCTGCAGTCCTGGCGCGGCAAAAACTCCGCGGCGTTTGGCGTTTTTTGGGAAACTCTCAAGGCGGGACTCTCGGGACTACCGAAGCAAGCTCGGCCGACTGCCTTATTCTCCAGATTGTACATCTTCCAACTGAGAAGATTTACAACACTGACAAGAATCAGTAATTAAGAGACATTGTTGGTCACAGTTAACAAAGATTTTCACGCCCAATTAAGGCGGCAAAGTGGGTGATTTGCTTGTGGTGCTTGGCCTAGATGTGGCTCCGTGGCTCCGGCGCAAACGGTTAAATTTTTTTGTGAATACGTTTCTTGTGGTCCGAGGAATCCGTTGTCGTCATCGAATCGTGGGATTGGTCCGCGTGCCTTGTCTGCCCTTTGGTACTGGCTCCGAGTAGTCGTTAGTTATCGCAAACCAAAGTGGCTACACCCACCCAGTCACTAACTAGTTACGATCAACGATTTTATACTACGCTATGCGATTACTTTACGATTAAAGCTTCATTTTTGCGATTAACTTTACAATAATCTCAAAAGTTGACGGTACCGTAATCGTATCCACCCCTAAACATAATTAACAATACAAGTGGTCTGTATAGTTAAGCGGAAACAGCAAAAAAATATAATGTAAATTGCAACTTGAGTTCACTTGACTTCACTCGTAATCATCCCAAAGCCAGCGTTGGCCTTCACTTGACTTCACACCTATAGCACGAGAAGGTTAGGGTTATTCAATTTAGCCGTCAGGAATGCACACTTACTTGTATTAGGCGGCCGACCAGACCCACAAAGTAAGCAAGAAATACAACAAAAAGGTCTGGTGGTGAACGCCCTTCCATGGGTCACAAGTAACAACGCACAGCTTCGAGAAGCTGTGCTCTCATATGTCTGTATATATTCATATACATAGACATAGACAAATAACAGGAACATAAGGGTGTAGAGAAAATCCTCACGCAAAACAAAAAGCCACAGGGAATACAAAAAAAATATTCGGAGTTAAAACCTAACACTGTTCCTTAGAACATCCATTTGGACAAAGGTGTATAGGGAACATTCTCCTGACAAACAAAAACCCCAATGGAAAAAAAAAAATGCACAGGTAAATCCTAACACCGTTCCTTAGCCCCCGTGCCCACTGTCCAGTCGCGTCCCCGGAACTGGTAGTGTCCAAGTGGCTTGGTTCTCGCCATCCTTGGAGTTACCCTTGCTCCAGGGCGAATGAGCGTACTCGAATTAAAGAGGATCTCAGTCCGTCAGGACTCCAAGACCAGACGAGAGGGACAGAGGGTGCGCGAGTGGGTGACGGCATTCGCTCTGGGCGACTCTAGAGTCTTGGTAAGCGCCGTCAGCATGCGAACGTGATTGCGCAATTAATTTATTATTGTCTACTCCGCAAATCCACGTCCGAGCGCGGTCATGTTACACTGAAATTGGAGTACAGAGACGTCTTGCAGCAGCCATTGTCGGATTCCTGATCCGCAATGACGCGAACAGCCACTCACCATTGGCAAACCCTCGAGAGGACTCGAAAAGGCGCTGTCTCCAGAATCCAATATCGTCTGGGTCACTGTGGATGTTTAGTGGGTCGCTAATTGTGGATGAATGTGAGAGAGACGCATTGGGTTTGTTGACGTTGTTCTGGTGGACGGGACGAGTCGGCGAGAGCGTGCCAGCATTCGATCTGTGTAACCCCAGAGTGCCGGCAAGACAGTCATCGGTTCGAATATGAAACATTAATTGATTAATTAATTGCATGAAATAGCCGAGCTTGTTTTCAGCGCGAATCTCCGTCTGAACGTGATTGTGTTACAATGAATCGGAGTAAAGACGCACGTTCCAGACGAGATCCGCGATGACGCCAACAGCTTGATGGCAAAACCTCTGAGAATTGAAAAGATGCTGTCTCCTGCTCATTCTACAATCATAGTCGTTATTTCAACAGCAATGTCTGCACGATCTGTAAGATGGCAAGTGTATGCGAATTCGTAAAAGAAAACTAGTATATTCGCTGAGGTGCCAGACGCGTAGTTCCCAAGGTCTCGGTACGCAAATAGGGCTGGGACCCGCGCGAGGCTCGCACCGGCACATATGTGTGGGATAAGTACGAGGGTTGAGCCCTCACAAGCACCAACTCAACCGTGTGGGAGTACCGCACTTTTGCATGGCTAGGGTGTGACTTCACGGGATTCAAAGCAATGAGTTGTGCGTCAACTTTGAACTCGACTTGACTTGGGGCTGCAAGTGGAGTGAACTCAAGTGTTCCCAATTCTCCCAGACGAAAATTAACTTGAACCTGGCTGCTAAAATCCGGGTAAGCTTCTGGATATAAACAAAACTCACCTTTGTTGTGTTATTCCTTTTGTCACCTTGATCTGTTCCGCTGTTAGACGCAATGAGAAATCGCCTACGCTTTTGTGATATACACTGAAATTTATTATTTTCGCTGATCAATCATAATTAGTAGATCATGGACGACGAGCAGATGATTGCCCCGCCGTTGTTGCGTGATTCTCTACCGGTGAAGATGCCGCGACGGCCTCAGGAACCTCCGTCTGAGCAGGTTCTAGCTGCTTCGAGAGCATATTATGGCCTATTGCGTGGTCTCCGTAACGGTCAGTGTGCCATGATTATCGTGTGGGGCTATCATTTGGACGCTAATGTTTAGATTTTAAGAAGGAGAATTGGATGATGACAGTCACACGTAAGTTATCATGTACAGCATAACAGCACCTACTAAGTGTTTTAATGAAAGGTGGCGATCCTCTTTGAGAAATACTTCGAGTCGTGAATGAAATGAGACAAGCCCAAACTGAAATGAGACAAGAGCAAACTGAGATCTTGAATCGATTGGATCATATCACACGGATGCAGAACATTAGGGGTTTTCAAGCAAATAATCAGCCGCGTATTTGCTTGAAAACAAAGGCGCTGGTTCCTTGGCGGCCGCGACCGCGGCCGTGAATGCCATTAACCATCCCCCTCGCCACATTATCGATCTTCTGGACACCGTGATCGTTCAGACGGGGTCCGCGACGTTCACGGTGGACCAGATTTCAATGGCTTTAGCCAAAGCTTTCCCTGCCGCGGCAAAGCATCATGACTTTGCTGTAGTCGGTACCCCTGAAGCGGGCTTCTACATCGTTTCTCACAAGCCGTCTGCATTCCCAGTCGACTTGCTTGTTTCGACGACTCTCGAAATCAACAATCGTTCCTTGCAGCTCATTGATATGGCCGTCCGTAAGGCAGCTCCGTTGGTTGAGCTTCGCGTGCAGGCGTTGACTCGACACCGGAGTGGGTTCTGCACATATCGAGGCGGCACTGCGGCCGTATGACACGGTCCACAGTGTCGTCTTCAATTACGTCTCCAAAGGACGATTTTTGGACGACACGGCAACTGTGCTGAGTCTGCAGTCGACGCTCCTTCCTCCGGCCAAGCTTCGTCTAAACAGCCAGAGGTGAAACGAGCTGACTATTTTCTGCCCTAACCTTCATACAAAGTCGGGTAATCAGCCGCGCTGATTATTTGCTTGAAACCTCTATGGCGTAATTGCGCCTCTTAAGGTAAGTAGCAATGATCGCACTCGTTTAGTCAACCATAACAATGATTTTAGAAAATAAATAGAGATCGTGATGGCGTACAGTTGACCTTAAATATTATTCCATTTGCCGATGGCTCGATGCCAACAGAGCATCCGGTACTTACCACATATTTGACGCCGGCTTCTTTAACTGTTTCTCAACTTTCTTGTCTTACATTTAGCATAATCTGCCGCCGCTGTTTACAGTAGAAGCCATAAACAGCCGTGAGAGGGCACCGCTTGATCAATACTGTCAAGGTTATGACATTAGGGAGTTCACGTACGGGTCAACTAGTCAACGGTTTACTTAAAGAGTTACCCGGCCATTCAAGAGTTGATGGATTCCTAGCGGCTAGGCAAAAGAACAAGGATTCCTTGAATCTCCAGCGCTCTTTTAAGATTTCCAAAAGGTTCAAGTCTTGTGCACACGTCACTTACTCACTTGTGCCATAGCACCAACACTTATTAAGTTGTGCCACATCGCTATCAATGGTTATGAGCCCTGACAGCATGGCTTCTACCTCAACAAACAATCAAACCCTATTCTCAAAGTCTGGTTATTATGGGGACTTCCCCAAGCTCAAAGGAGACGAGAACTATCTCGCGTGGAAGCAGAGCATGCTTCTACATTTGCGTGCTTTTCAGTTGACAGAAGCATTGGACTATGAAGGTCCTCTGGCCTCCCTTTCTAAGGAGCAGCAGAGGAAGAACTCCAATGCACTGTCGTGTTTGCTTATTAATATGGAGGCTAGCTATCAGAAACTCCATATTAACGCAACAACGGCACGTGAGGTATGGAGGACACTGGAGGAACAGTTTGCACTTATCTGGTCTGCCTCCAAGCCCAGATTAATGTGCAAACTTTACTCCGCAAAAATGAAAAATGGAACAAAATTGGAAGACCACTTTCAGCACTTGTCTCACATTAGAGACCAGCTGCATGTGGCAGAAATGGCTGTCGATGAGCCTATGTTCATCGAAGTTTTCCTCCGTTCTTTAACATCCTTTTATAGTGATGCGTTGCCGGCACTTCTCACGACGCCTAACATGTCTGTCAGTGAAGTGTTTAAGGCGCTTACCCACTTTCGTTTGCAAAGAGAGTCGATGACCTTAGGTAAGGGTTTGGCTACTGAGAGTACTAACGGGTCCGCTGCATATGATAGTCATCGGTGAATGTTAGGAAGTATTTAAACCCTTGATTTGTTTGAACATCCATCGGACCACAGAGATCAGAGTGCACGAGTTGCAGAGGTTCGGTTGCTCGTTTCGAGCGTTTCCCAAACGGTTTATTGTGGCTTTTTCTCTTTGCACACGCTTCACAGACTGTATCAGGATCAATATCCTTGTAGTCAAAATTATTGGCCATTTCTTTTCTTTTTAATAACCGGATACCTTGCATGCTCAGATGTCCTAGACGTTCATGCCCTTTCAATATTCTTAACCCTTGGTTGCAATATCATGGCTTGTTGGGGAACACGTCGCGACTTTTGAGCTGTATCCAGTCTTAGCAAATGGCGGTGCCATTTTGCCGTACCAATTATGTCTCTGTCGTCTTTGACCAACACGCAGCCACGCCACGTGGTTCTGACTTGAATGTGTTCTAGACTTAATCGATGGCCAGATAATAAATTCTTCCGTACTTCGGGAACATAAAAGACTCCATGTAAAAGTAGATTGCACCTTGAGCCATTCGGCTAGGCAAAATCCATCAACTCTTGGATTTTCAACTCGTCACGTGCTAGAGCCGAGCCCTAATTCAACGTGACTACGCGTCGCCCACTAACTGTATTCGGAATAGCGTGCTTACTGTACGCCTCATCCGTGTCTCCCCATGGGACCCGCGCATGGACTCACTGGATTGACGAATGTTTGTTCACAGTTCGTAACGCGCATAGAATTATATAAGAATATTCTAGAGTTATCTGATAGATAGTTTGTTTTGGAGAGCCTTGTAACATGTTACTGCCTCGCTCTGTCTACGGAATGTGCAATGGAAGAGTTTGACGACGATATCGATAGGTCATCTGGTAGGTCAGGGCAATACGAGAGTCATTTTAACGGAAGCTTCGAGTGATTCGAACTGCGACTTTGGTCTAGATAGCGGAGATTCAGACTCTGGTCCCCTTAATGATGATGACGAGAAGGACGGTTTAGAATCTCTTACGAGTATTTCCTCGGATATAGATATGGATAACGTATTTCATAAGCGAGTGTGTCACACCACCTGAAAACACAACCACACAACTTCAATCATCAATGCATCCACAATTGACATTCAATCAACGAGTTCTATGACTACAAGCGGGCCCTCTGTGAGGATCCGGACCTAATTAGGGAATGGTTTGAGCTTGTACGAAGTACTATCACAATGTATGGAATTATTGACGCGGATATCTACGACTTTGATGAACCGGTACGTGAGTTTGCGGGTGTAGTTTGCGGGTGTAGTTTGCGAGTGTGCGACTCTGGCCCCATTTGCGAGTCTGGTCCGCTTGCCAAAAATCTGGTCATTACGTAAGCACAGTTTTTTGCGAATTTACGAGTCTGGTCGCGCCAAAATGTAAGTCAAATGTTCGGTGCCTTCCCGCAGGGCTTTGTGGGTGACCAGACAGCCAGATGAACAGATCCGGAATCATTACGTAATCAACCAGATTTTGACCAGATTAGATTGCTAATCAGACGCAATTAGTCTGGCAGGCAGAGGGGGGGGAACTAACCTGCCAAACTTAAATTTGTCCAGCGCAAGTCATGTGATACCGCGTTTTTTGAAGTGTCTTCACCCAAGCCGCGACACGTAAACAAACCATCAATTACCCATTCATCGAATTTTCCCCATTTTTTACTAGTTTCGCCGCTGAATTAAATAACAAGAGAAGTTATGGATTACCGTACGCACAGAACGCGCAGAGAAGAGGAGGACGACGTATTTGTGGTGGTTCTGACCCTCACACCATTGGCGTCGTTAAATGTGAGAAGAAATCGATTTTACCTCACACGCCCTGTTCAGGTTTCTCCGACCCATAGCCCGTGGCAAGTAATGCGTGCAGCTAGCGATGAAAAGGTGTTTATCCTAACGACAGGGCTAAGCCCTGCAATTTTCGACTTACGTTCTTGAGTGCGGCTCCGGACAGCTGTGGGATGCATCAGCTATTACTTGTCTCTGGTAACGGGGAAGCACGCCCATGTCGAAGGTCCATTGACGCTGACGCCGTGCTGGGACTGGTATTACACTATTTAAACTCGTGCATGGCCCAGGTCACGTTACAGGAGATTTTCGGAATAGTTCCCTCTGTTTGCTCGCGATACATTCGACGTGGACTGGAGATCCTGTTGGAATACTTAGGGCCAGAGTTCCGGAAGCGAAGATAAAATGGCCCAAGTTATCTGACCTTCAACTCTATTACGAAACGATCCGAGTCCGAAAAGGATTTGGATTTGTGGGCGGCTTACATTTGCCGGTAGAAGCTTCCGGCGATATTGAAACGCAAAATGCATATTACAACGGATGGGTGCATGCGCATTTCACATCAAATGTGTTTGTATTCTCTCCATTGGGCACAACCTTGTACGGCGCTATCAATGCCCCCGGTAGCTTCGACGACGCCGCTGTCGCGCTGACGTGAGCTTTACCAGAAATCGCTACGTCAAACAGAAGACGGATATTGGCTGATCGCGGGCTGCGCATTTCCAGCAACCAATGGAATCAAGACCCCGCTGAAGTCTAACTTCCGGACATGGCCAAAGGACCCTTCCGTGCGGGCAACACTATTGCGGACCAACAGGCAATTGGCGCCGGCGAGGCGAGTGGGGCATGAGGGCTTTACAAGGATCCTTTGGCAGACTGAAAGTTCCTCTGCCTGCAAATGACAACCAGTACCGACGGAAGATTATTGAGACCTGCTGTTGTCTACAGCAACTTCGGGTGCGACTACTGAGAGTCTCAGAGAAGTGTGAGCCAGTTTGGAAAGATTCACTCAGGCGAAGGAACCTACGCAGATTTTGGTAATATGCTATTTAAAGACATAGTTAGGAGCGATAGAATTACTCAATTTACAATGTTTTATAATAAGCACAATTTGTACGATGTAATAATTAATGCCTTTATTTTGCTATACGGCGTTGTGTACGCTTGAGAATTGAAACAAAGGACTTTGATGGTCAGCAAGGAATAACAGCAAAGAACATCGCAACACAGCAAATCAAGAAAGGAAACACTTCTCTGTGACTTCTCTTTCATTAGTTCGTAGACTATTACTTTCTGTAGAGCTCGGTCTTCTCTGCGCTGCCAGGTCGCGGATAAAGAGTCGTCTAGACCCTGAGCACGCTCATCGGATTGCTTATCCCAAGAATCGTCGTCGTCATCCGTGTCATCTAATCCGCCAAAATCGACTGATTCAGTTATCGTTAGACTAGCTTCTTTGGCCCACTTAACTTCCGGCGGGCATAGCATGGTCTCCCGTAGGAATTTTCTGCGTATGCCTGCCACATCGCGCGAAGCCCTGCCGTTCTCTACGCAGTACTCGTTATAACTCAACATAGTTAGCGTCAGGTAAGCTTATAAATATTAAACCCTTACGCATCTAAAACCTGTTCCCATTTTTCGCTGGGCCTAGTGGCTTCACCTTCTCAATCGCGTCAAGCAGCGCCATCTTGTCTTGAAGCGAGAAAATTTGTGAGCCATCACGGCCCGCACGTTTCGCATTTCCAGGGGTTGAAGTAGTGTGAATGGGAGTGGGTGAGGGCGTGGTGGGATTCATAGGTGGTAGTTTGTGGATCGTTCGAAATCGCATGAGACAAGCAAGAACTGGGAGCTGGATGGGAGTAATCAGGCACCCACTGTCTTCTGTACCACCGCCGGACAAGTTCAGGGTTGAGCCGATTCGTACGAGTCGTCCCAAAGATCGCATCTCAAAAACAGGCCGTCCCTTCCTGCCGTGACAGTGACATGGATTCAGAGCCAATGTGATCTTAACGGTCACGAATCACTAATATATTTTTGGCATTGGAATATCCCCGCCATATCGTTGACGCAATATTCTACTGTCATATGACGCTTTCTGATAATTAATTGATCAAAGTCCATCATTTCAGGTTCTAGGAATATTCGATTTCCTGTCGCTGATTCTGATATCGCCAACAAAACTTCGCAATGTAAGATAAACAGCGTCAATGCGGTTCGATCATGTAGTTGAAATCGACTGTTTTCAGGCTAGCTTCGGACTCTGATGGGAGGTCCAGAGTGCAGCAATCAATTGAACTAGAACGTTCACTGTTTGTACTGTCAATCATTTATACAGCAATTAGAAGTGTCTGTACCTTAATGCCGACTTATAGCCAGGCGCAATTCGAGCCGTGACGTGGGCCTTATCAGTGAATAATCTAATCATATGGATGGATCGTCTGCCACTCGCAACATCATAAAGTCATGGAACACCACATATGTATTCAACACTAGATCAGTGCTCCGCACTACCTAGGCCTTTTAGTTACACATCTCATCCTGCCAAAAGCCGCCGCTTAAACACACGACATCGTACAATACTTTAGAAATACATACAATTACATTGCGACCGCCGCATCACACCATATGTACAAATCGTCCCGTACACAATAAATATAATTACAAACTTATAACAGAAACTAAACTAGTGTAACAGATGCATGCAATCATTGGCACTTTCTAGTCCTATAGGTTTTAAGAATCCAATCCGAAGCTCCATACGAAATTCACACTTTTCGGCCCTACAACGCTTAATGTCGCCTAGTCATAATTATCCGCGAGATTGACAAGTAATTGCGTCAAGCACCGTTTAGTTGTGGCGTCATCACGCAACGCCAGACTGAACGTGGCATCACGTAACGGCTCGGGCAAGCACTGCCGGAGCGCCTCGCGAGCGCGAGGGTTATCGCTCAGGCGGAGATAGCATCTGACGACGTGTTTTAGCAGGCGGAGAGTCTGCTGCTCGACCAGTTGCGCGACCATGTTGCCCAGCACGGTGCCAACAGCATAGAATCGTTCGTAGGTTTGGCAGATATACGCGAGGCCAGTGTCGTCTAGCAGAATCTTCTGAACAATGAAAATAGCGACCGTCTTGGATAGCTCCGAGCCAGATTCCATGATGCGAAGACAAAGAGGGATGATCTCTGTCGAAAGGAGGAAGTTGATGACGTCTGACGAATCGTTCTTGACCAACGCCCCGATGACACCGAGCGACGTCAGCCGGAGGTACTCAAACGGTCGAGTCTTCGATGTCGTATTGAGGAACGGATATAAGAAGAGCGGGATATGAGCGTTCAAAAACAGGTTTCTCGTCTCATTGTGTGACGCTACGCATTGCAAGAGCGCAAGCGCGTTGCATACCCGATTCGATGCTGTAGATGTCAAAGTAGGTGGAGAGAGCGCAGGATAAACACCGACAATCTCCTGCAGTAATGTCGCCATCACACCGTACGAATGCCACAAAATCAGGGCCAGATCGTCGAATTGTTCACGCTTCTTGGAGAGCTCGAGCAAAGCCTGCTCACGCGACGGCCCCTGCATCAGTTCGAGGATCCAAGCATATATCTTCGCTTCATCGTCGTTAGTCGTTGATCCTGTCGTTGAACTGGCGCGGGATTGCTGCTGGGCTTGCAGGTGCGCTTGTAGATGGAGCTGTTGCTGCTGGGCCTGGAGCTGCGCCTGGACTTGAGCCTGGTGTTGTTGCTGTGACTGCAGCTGCGATTGCAACTGAGAAGCAGTTACTTGAGACATCAATCCTAATCAATAGCTATTCTGTTGAACAGAAATTGATTGATGATGTTAGCTGGATGTGGGGCATTAAATAGAGTGATCCTTCGCGCACT
>JAJLTN010000270.1:0-14526 GCA_030568215.1 Lipomyces kockii
TCAGACGCCACACAACCCTATAGAGGCTGTGTCACAATCTGAATTCATCAAAAGTCGCATTGCCAGTCATCAAAATAGCTCACCGACACCAATTTATGATGCTGTCGAACGGCTTGCAAAGGGGACGCAAGCATTAGCTCATACGGTCACGCTCCTCAGCCACCAAGTCCGTACACTTCAAAAGGCAAATGAAACTTTAAGCAAGCGCCGGCGGGCAAAAAGGACCCGAATTATGCTTGGAGGATCACTTGTAGTACAAGACGGGCAAGACTTGATTGCACAAAAAGACGTTGTTGAGCAGCTGGAGCGCGAAACGCGTGAGAGTGGTGGTCGGAAGAAGAGGACAGAGCCAGCTCAACGGCGCTGTGGTAAGTGTGGTAAACCCGGACATAACGCCAGGACTTGCGATGGAGATAAAGAAATGTCTATTATACATAGTTCCGATTAGTTTTAATTGATTGACTTTGTTATTGTGTCGTAATTGGGCTTAAACGTTGGAGGGGCTGTAGAATATGCGCGGCTCGCTTGTCTGCGCGGCTCGCTTATCACCCACGTTACTGCTTTTGGCTTTAAGTACCATATTTGGAAGCAAATTTATAAAGAACCTGATAAAGTTTTAACTAGAAATCAATTATGGATACGAGTTAAGATAGTAGAAATGCAACAGACAGTACATAGCAGTTGCTACTAGTCAAATTCATGTCCTGAGTCCAACTTTCCTCCGCTCACAACCATCCGGTGCACCAAACTCGGGATTCATTGGAGGTCGGTTCCCTATACAGCTGAATATTTCGCAACTCAGTTAAACTCTCCCGATATTATTAGTTTGCGCATTATTTGTTAACTCTTATCCGTGGATATATCCACGGACCGGATATGACTAATCAATATTACTTTATCCGTATCCGTATCCGTATCCGCGTATTCTCTATCCGTATCCGTATCCGCGACGGATATCCACGGATATATCCGTTATCCGTGTATCCGTGCCGATCCCTAAATCTTGCTTGTACTTATTATTAAATTAAGGAGAATCATGGAGCTTCAAACATTTTCGCTTTAAACTAAATTTATGAGACATTTGAAAGGTACTAACTACTTGGTTTGATAAATTTACCGCTTTAGTATGGCAGAGCCCAATTATTGGCCGCTGCGGTACATGACGATAGTAAGGTAAAGGTTAGGGTCATTCTGACTTCCTAATATAGTGTAGCACTCATATTTTCTTATCCCTTACATCTGCTACGTTTGGAACTCAACAAAGGCCATCTTCGCCGCGAAAACTTACAGATCTCACCGTCGACTGCCGCAGATGTTATATCTGGAGTAGGCTGTTGTATTTATATTTTGCGCGTTGTATGTGTTTTATTTATGCCTTGTATGTATCGTATGCAATCTTATGACGTCTGTTCTGCCTGATTCCCACCCTTTGCCATAATAAAATGACTCATGCTCAAATATACGCCAGCGGTACACAAATTACGCCTTAAAATAGAAGATAAGGGTTGTGCAGGGCTGAATTAAGGGTGCTGCGACGAGAGCGCGGGACACTATTTCATTGTCCAAATAACGTAATATTCTGAGTGTTTAGTACCGGTGGCGCGAGACGATAGCGACAGTTGTACCCTAGCCCATATCGGGACTGGCCAGTCGTATCACCGAGCGCGCACATGTGAGCGCCGCAGGGACCCGGCCACTATCGGCACAGTCAAGGTCATATTAACATTATTTGACGCAGTATCAATGCGAAATACGTATTGCCCCTGGCAAGGAAGTAGTGTATCATCTCACAGACTCGGGGCTATTGCATTTGGACCCGCTTCTGCGTGACGCCTTCGACGACTTCGCCGCTTCGACTCAGCTCAACGACTTCACCGTTTCGGCCTACCTGCTTCCCGCGTCGCCCGTGGTACAGAATCCGCCTTCTCTCTTCAAAATCACCTGTACAGTCCGCCTCACCAAACATACCAAATGACTGTGTCCGTTCCTCCGGTTTCGCAGTATCCAGCGTATCATGATAATCCGTCAGTTACCTTACGTGCTGGCGGGCTCGACTTCAGAACACCCTTGGCAATTGAGGACAAGCCCAGTCCAGCATCTCGCAAATTCAATTGGAAGAACATACTCCTACTATTCGGAGTCTTTCTTCTAATTCCTGTACTATATTTTTTCCTTTCCTGGGCACCAAACCGCAAGTCCACAGTATACCAGATTACTCCTACAATTAAGGTCGCTGATTTTCCCGCCGAATTCATACCGGCATCTTCCGATGGACGTTTGATTTTTATTGGTGATATTCACGGCTGCAACGTCGAGTTTGGTCAGCTTCTCGACACTGTGAGCTTTGTTCCTTCTCAGGATAAGCTCATCCTTTTGGGTGATTTCATTTCCAAAGGTCCCAACTCCATTGCTGTCCTAGAAATGGCCATGAAATATAACGCTGCTTGTATCCGAGGAAATCATGAAAACACTTTACTTCGACGCTACGCCAAAAAGCATGGCCAGAAGTTTGACAATGACGTACGGGATAGGCTGGAGGATGGAAGCAAGAGTGGCGGATTGGAGCACTTTGATGATGATGACGACGATGAGGATGAGGATGTCCGTCTTATCGGACAGAAGATGAAGAACAGCAAGAGAAAAACTATGCATGGTATGATGCGTTCTGCCACCAACGGTGCGAAGCACCCACATACTTCAGCTCATAATGACGACGATGATGACTGCATGATGCATGAAATGGACGATAGCACGCTAGACTCGGGTGATTATGATCCATCAGCTGGTGGATTTGTTCACATTATGGCAGATGAGAAAAAGATCATTAAGAAAGCCACACCGGAACAGATTGAGTATATAGACTCATGCCCTCTCATTCTTCACATTCCTGAACAGATATTTGGGCCTGACTGTGGTGACGTGTCCGCCTGTCATGCAGGTCTCATGTGGAACGTACCCACTCTGGAAGATCAAGACCCAGCAGTTCTTCTCTATATTCGCACGTTGTTACCGCCGGACAATTCTACGGCTTCTCCGACGCGTGATGGCATCTTCTGGAATGAAGTATGGAATGACCATCAGGAGACACTGCCGCCGTCTCAAAGACGCAATGTGTTGTACGGCCATGATGCTAAGACAGGTCTTGTCATCAAGAAATATTCTAAGGGCTTAGATAGCAGATGTTACAAGGGTGATTATCTCACTGCATTGGTCGCAAAGCGAGATGGACTTGGTGGTTGGGTGAATGAGATTGTTAGTGTAAAATGCGATGTGCATGACCCCAAGCTGCCAGGCTACGTGGACGGGAAGTTTTAGACAACAATCTGGTAGATTATAAATGTTGTTATATGATGTTGGGATTTTGTTTGTTTATGATTGCTGGAAAGCGGGGCCCTTGTTTATTGTCTGCGTAATTTCGCGATGCATTTTTTGTGTTGCGGGCTGTTCTGTTATTTTGGCACCAGTTGAGGAGTAGCAGAATCATCGCAATTCTAGAAGTAAAGATCACAATGTAAAATGTTAATAACAATATTAGATAGTATTAATCCTCTATAGAATGCACTTAAATATGGTTATTAGATATAAGTCGGCGTTCACAGTAAATTCGAGACTTTCGAGTAACTTAAGTGAATGGCGCCGCTGTGATGTCGGCGACGTCATAGCACGGCAGAAAAAACCTCGGGATCGATATCTAACGGTAGTTTTGACGGTTTCAAAAATCGCAACCAAAATTTCTGCAAATATTGTGGACATTAAGTCGAGACGATGGCCACGAATCTATTGCATGTACGCCCGATTCGACGATCCTCCGTTTTTATTCGACCAAGTCGGACCCTCTATTGCGGATTGCTTAGAGAAAATCGGCGCATTGGTCGAAATATATCGAGCAAACGACTCCTTCCAGAACGGTCGAATACGCTGCCAAGATCGACCAAGCAGCTGCTTATCGACCCTATCTATCAAAGACATGCTATTTTTTATGTTGGCCTAAGCTTCAACCCTAGCAGACGCCGGGCAATATCGACGTCAAGCGAGAAGGCACCGTTTTGGACCCGTGGGCGCCTAGTTTGCGCGGGCATTCTGACAATTGCCGGAATCGCGTATCTCATATTTCCGAAACATAACTATCCAAAGGAAGTTGCAGATCTCATCAGACTGGGCCTAAAGGCAGAACGGAAAGACACATCTGATAATTATGAACGCGCCATATCGTTTTACTTGGCAGCACTGGAAGTCGCAGAGCATCTGGATATGGATCAGACTTGCGACGAATATACCGGTCTACAGATCAAGGTTGGAGAAATTCTCGAGCGCCTTGAAGCAAGCGAGGCGGCACTTTTAATGTATAACAACATTCTGGAGAATGGGATTGTGTGGCTGCAAGAAGACCCGCGGCGGGCAGGCACTATGTCATCCGACAAGGTGATACGATATTTGCGCGTGAGCGTCCGTGCAGCAGAAATAGCCGAAGCAATAGGCCAGATCTCCGCGAACCTCCCAATGTTGGGAATGTGGATTGAAACGTTACAAAAGAGGCTGCCGGATAATTATGCCAAACTTCTCACAACACACGTTATGGATATCGAGGAAGACAGTGCTATTCCGCTTGCGTTATATAATATTCCGCTGTATCCAACGAACGAGGAGAAGAGGCAGTTCAAACATGTTGATTACAACATCGAAGATACTCTCGCGCTTTCTAGAGATTACTATGCCACACTATTAATACAAAATTCACGACCGGGTGTAGGGTATCACTTAAAGAACGAGAACATCAAATTAATGCAAATTATGGGTATTTCGCTGCCACGAATTTTACGCACGCGTATGTATTAGTCTCAAACCGATTAGCATAGAGGCCGCAAACCTGACTATTACAGAGGTTGACATCGCATCGGCATACTTCATCTGCTACGAGCGAGCTATAGCCGACTCTCACGACTCTCCAGTCGATTCACCGATTGCGACGCGGGACGGTCCAAGGTATCTGGAATTGGCTGCAACGTGCTTAAAAGATGCAATTTCAAAGATGACGGAAACTCGTGCCTCTTCTACTGACACCCAGGATTATACAGAGGAGGATCACCAAGACCTAGATATAGCGCAAGCATTGGCGATTTATGGGCTTGGAGTAATTGAAGCAAAGAAAAAAAACTACAGAGAGGCCATGGGTTTGTTTAAGGAGGCACGAATTCGTGCAATGGGCTCTCAATTTCCAGAACTTGTCGAAAAGATCCAAGGCGAGTGGTCGGCCATGGTAAAGCAAATGAATACGGACAGAGTTATGGATACAGATGCAATTGCCGAAGCCATAGAATATCTTCCACAGCTGACTGAAGCCACATCCAGTAAGTAGCACATTACTGAGGCCAATAAACCACGATATTCTTGTCATTGTATTGTAAATATTTCATATGACTTGTGTTGTCGCACTTGGACACCTGCATGGTCTGTATGTGCAGACGTGTAGTCCTTGCGAATAGACTCGTGAATATTAACTTTCGCGACTTAGCGCCACAGTTTCCATACTTCCACACCGACGCTTTTGTTCCATATGTCGGAGACTCCTGAGATAGTTCCCTCTTGTATTTCGAGTTCCTTCATTTGAAATATTGCAGCCAAACGTTTCCAGAGCTCTGACTTTTCCTCTGAGGATAATCCACGAGGTTTGTAGCCCAAAAATATGATTGTCTTCCCTGGGATGCAAAGCTGCTCCAGCGTCACGAGGAGGACGTCGAAATATTCTGCATATTAGCAACCAATCCATATAAGAGAATATATATATCGCTCACCGTCGTCGTAAACTAGATCACAAGCGATCACAATATCAAATGGCGAATAATCTATCTCTTTTTCTTCTCCCCAATACAAGGTGTCAACCACAATCTCGTGATAGCTGTCAGGACAACAATTGGTGACATTTTCCTTGATGAGAGGAATTGCTTCTTCGACATCAGTGAGAGCAAGCTTAAAGTCTTCGACTTCGTCAACAAGATATTTCCAAACCTTCCGATAGAGATAAAGACCAACTGCCCCGTTGCCTGACGAAAGATCTAATATGCTTAATGTCTTCTCGTGATGGTTGGACAGATGATCAAAAATAGCATCACAGAGAAAAAGAGCCGAGTCCCATACTTTGCCTGGCAAATCAGAGGCTGATTCTTTCACATATATGCGTTCAGATCTGTCGATACAAAGAGGGCGTAGCGTAGCTAACGGATAATCCTCGTCATTGTCACTAGGACTATGGCTAACTATAAATGGACCCAAAACAAGAGGAATAATTTTTAACTCCGAGCATCTAATTGGATAGAGAAGGACGTAGAACTCTTCCTCACTACTGGAAGCTACTTGAAAGGTCACTGCACCTTTGCCACTGCCATAAAATCCATGAAAATCTAGCCCAGGGTAGTACATTTCGCTAATATCTGGCCTCCCTTGGGTGCACAAAACATTAACGTGCTCATTGCCGATGATATCTGCAGCCACAGCGATCCGCATTTCTGCTGGAATGGCTTCACGGGGATATAAATTCATTTCGTTCACAATGCCTAAATGCACCGTAAGAGTCGAACCGTTTGATTGCACTGCTCGCCTCGGAAAAGGTTCTCGCGGAATAAGCCGAAATATCATCCCGCCCCATTTATTGCCAATATCAGCCGCAGCATCCATAGCAATATTTAAGGAATTTGGATAGATGACTATACCGGTGCCATTCGAGTCCAGTGCGGCGATGGACCTATCGACAAGTTTAATAAATGAGTTCAGGGAGTTACTGACCACCTCTATCTCTACTTCCGCGTCTGACAGTAAGCTAGCCAAAACAAAGGGGCGTAGGTTGTCCAGTATTGCCAATTGAAGTGCGCTCACATCATTCTCTGAGTTGAGCGTAAATCGAAATGTTGATCGCGGGAGCTGATACGACGTTCCAGACCAAGAAGACACACAACTCAAAGCCGCAGTAAGATCCCGCCTTGCCATTACAGACTTGTCCCTTTCAAATAAACATTGCGCTCGAAAAAGGTGTGCCAAAAATAGCAGGAAATGTGTTTCAATTGATTTATCATGATCATCTGCCGGGTAGTCAAGCAGCAGCGCAAGTTCATATTCCACTTTCTGACTACGACTGGCAGACACATGCAGATTTTTTATTGCCAGCGGATGGTAATCTGCTAGTTCCCAATCGCGCGTCTGCCAGGCGCACAATGCCCGCGCTACTATGAGCCATCGCGCTCCCTCCGAAAGAGTCGTGTTCAACACCCGGGAGTACAGCCGTACCGACGCAATCAGATCCTGCGACCGAGTCATGTTGAATGTAAGGATCAATTAGTTTAGGCGTAGCGTAAAATGTATATTAATCTCCTTCGTTGTAAGCTATTATGCTCCAATGTTGATTATACAGCACATGAATCTGAAGTTTAGACTGCGACGTTGAAAATGCAGTTTTTACATACTGAGTTCATCATCTGGATCGGCATTAGGTAAGTTAATTTATAAAACTGGCTAATATTCATCCAAAGCGCCAATTCGCTGCATTTTTGGCTAACTTTAATCCCAACCCCAACCCTGGAAATAATTAGCGAAGAATTTGTAGATATTTTGCGTGCGGCGCGGCGCGCTCTAAACGCAATTCGATTGAGAGTTTGAGACTATTCACGAAGGGGTTGGTCCTCCGCAATAATTTTTGACATTATAGTATTTAGTGCAAAGTTTCAACTTTTTACGCGACTATATGATCTAGCATTGAATGGATGGACCATAATATAGATTTAGCGGTATTGAAGTGTAGGGAATGCGCAAGGTACAGTGGTTCTGACAGAGCTTTAGATATCGTACTCTACACAATGAACAGAATATCTTGGAACCGAATCAAGATTCCGGTTAAGGTTGGCATATTCTCCTTGTACCTGGACGTGGTACCAAAATAAATACGGATCAAGAGTATTAGACACATATAATCGCTAACTGATTTTAGGAGATATGTCTCGATGTCGTTCTTCCAAGTGGTCAGTCCTTTAGGTACGTTTTAAGGGTGGTCAGCCCTCCGCTGTTCGATAAATAAAATATTGATGACTTGACTGCTGTAGATGGAAAAAGCACGGACAGGAATGGTGCGTAACTCTGTATATAGCAGCTGCTGGATCTGGCTAGTGCGCTGGTTAATGTAAGTAGTTACTAGACGCATTCATACTCGATTGGATCCATTATTGATAACGGTCTAGTAATCAAATATTAGGGTATCTGTCTTAAACGAGCTCATAATTATACTCCGCCAGGAAGACGATTATATATTATTTCGCACTGTTGCTTCACAGACAAAAGCCGAGCTCACTGCTCCAATGGACATTGAAAACGTTATCAAAGACTACTTTAACACATCTATCAAGCTATCTAAGCTTTATCGTGAATTTGGCGCCCGCGACAGGTATTTCCAAACGGTCGCACCTCTGTTTGGTGGAATTCGTATATTAAGGCAAGATCCATGGGAGACATTGTGCAGTTTTATCTGCAGCTCGAACAACAGCATTAAAAGAATCACGCAGATGGTAACCACCAGATTTCCAACCATATATTTATCACCTTACTAATATCGCTTATGCAGATAGAGAACATATGTCTGACGTTCGGCACGTATGTAGCATCTTACAATGGTGTCGCGTTCTACACGTTCCCGAGACCTGCAGATCTTTGCAAAAGCAGTGCGGTTGTGCAAAGGCTGCGCGAACTTGGATTTGGATATCGCGCAGCGTACGTGTATAAGACAGCTTTACAAGTGCATGAGTGGGAGTTGTTGGGTCATGAGCTTTCAGAATTGAGAGGCAGATCATACCAGGAAGTGCGAGAATTTCTCTTGGGGTTCCCAGGAGTCGGTCCTAAAGTTGCTGACTGCGTGGTGAGTCGTATTAGTGACAAACCTTGATCGTAACGGCTGATGCATCACAGTGCCTAATGGCTTTTGATTGCCATAGTTCGGTGCCAATAGACACACATATATGGAACATTGTTCAAAAACGCTACGCTAAGGGAGCCAAAATTCGTCCTTCGAAGTCGAAAGCGTTGTCAAAAGCAACCTATGACGACATCAGTTCGCATCTACGTGGATTATGGGGCGAATACGCGGGCTGGGCACAATCGGTATGTCTTCTGCACGGTCGATATCGTCCGTATAGCTCATTAGCTCGCTCAATAGGTTTTATTTATATCCGAATTACGGAAAACGCATTAGATTACATATGATACATATGGAAGAGTTATCTGATTCTCAAGTGAAATTCGTGTACAAATATTACGTATTGCGTCCATCTATCTAGAGATGCCATAGCAACCTCTAGATAAATCATTGCATAATTGCCGTATCATATAATACTGCTAGAAATGCGGCACACCGCCGATATATTTCCAGCATATGCCCTCAATATCACATTTCGTCCTCTGTCAGAACGTTCTAACTTCGAGCTTCTTAAGAAGCAAATGGGTTTAACGTTCTCACTGTTAAACACGGTAAGCTTTTACCTATTTCTGCTCTGAGCAAGACTGGTACGTGTTGTAATTCCCGTATTTCCTGTATGAAGTGGGTGCCATCCACTCTCGTGACTACATCCCCCAAGTATGCATCTAAAGGATTGGCTGTTGCGGCATCGCCCAATGAATTAATCTTAGTCATCGACGCTGTTCTTTGCGGCTTGTTGGAGCTCACAGATGGCGACCGCTTTGTCGGCGATGGTGGTAAGCTCTTGGATTGGGCAGCAGATAAAATATCTTGAATCGATTCATCATCGACGTCAAAGAGTGAAGACTCGTCCTCGACTGACAGTGAGGAAATCTCGACCATTTTTTGGCGAATATCTTCGTGGTCCTGCGCCGCAGCCGATGTAACGCTGGACGCGCGATACCGAGAGCCACCATAATCCGATCGTTCTTTCTCGTCATCGGGAACAAATGTTGCCGAATCCACTCCTTTCTCCCAGTATAGCTCCAGTAACCTTGCAGCGTTATCGAACTCTGCTTTCTCGAGCGGTAGCTGGTCGCAGTGAACACGCTTCTCGATACCAAATTCAGGAATAAGAACATCAAACGCTGATTCGTATACATTAATCACAATGGCATCTCGAACTAGCTGCCCCGTCGACGATGCCAAATTAGTGATGACTTCGCACAAGAACAAGTGAATTGACTGCTCTTGTGCACGTTTCGCTGCATCTTTTCGATCGTTGCAATGATCCGCCAGCTTCGTTAGAGCCTCAACTTCCAAAGCGTATTCGCCTGAAACTATTGTCAACACTATTCACCATAAATGTCAAACAACGAGACGACGCTTACGATTATTTAAAACTGCATCCAGCTGTCTATGAACCAGTATATCCGCATATCGTCGGCCCGGAGACGTAAATGTCGTATAGCAGGGAAGGTTGAGCAGGTAATGAAGCTGGTCGCTCTTCTCAACTACTTTTCCTGCGATGTAATACTTTGCACGTGAGAACGCCTTCAGTAGTGAAGTCTCCAATCCTTTTAAAGTATCTGCATCACCAATCTGAAAAAGGCTACTATGCAGCTTGGAACTGGAGGAACCATCAAAATCGAAGCCCAGGATTCTCATCTTCTCCAAGAAAGCATTCAGGCGATGGCGATTTGGAGCCAGGTGCCTCCGCAAGAAGGCACGTTCACCAAGTTTCTGGGATAATATGCTAGCAACAATTGAGTTGACCTTAATCATAATCTCGTCAATCACGGGTGACGATGCTCGCCGTTCAAATAAATTGGTCTCGACAGGAACATTTTCGTCTTCCAACTGATTCAGTAGATGTAGATGGGGAAGATCGACGGTTGCGGAATTCAGACGCCGTTTTCGAAATCCAAGCGCCACATTCTTAGAGCCTATTAGTACCGAAACGTATAGCTTAAAATTCGCTGCTTACCTTTAAGATTTGAACATTGTCAGTCTCACCGTCATTAAATTCGGGATTAAGCACCAAGCTTAATATATCACCATTAGTCAGCTTAGACTTCGGCTTAATTAGACTTTTTCCGATCCAAAGATTAGAAATATCAAACGATTTGAGATTCACTTCGAGTACAACACTAAATGTGCAACGTTGTTTGTCAGAATCTAGAGAAATATAGTTGTCAAAAAGTCCTTCAGGCAGCATCGGCACTGTCTTCTTCGCCATAAACACCGATGTTCCACGAGCCTTTGCTTCGCGATCAATCGGTGTGTTTGGCTTAATGTAATGAGAGACATCAGAAATATGTACGCCGACCTGCACTGTCGAACTATCAAGTCTCTTCACATGAACGGCTTGATCAGATTCCCTAGCACTGTTCAAGAAGAGGGTATATACTTCTTCATTCTCAAACGATCTCCGGCCTATCGTATCATCGCTGATTCTCGACAATCCAGAAAGACTATTGAGCACAGAATCTGAGAAAGAATCATTCATAAAGCTGTTATCGCGCAAAATAGCATTGATTTCGACATTATGATCTCCCACAGTACCAAGTGACTCGATAAGCATGCCGAACGGATGCAGTGAAGTAATCGGCCACCGCTTGATTGATGCGACAAATACTGTATTGGCATACTTCTCGTGATTCTCCACGAAATCTCGCGGTGCTTGTTCTGTGGGAATAGCAATCAGAGGTACCCGCTTATCCGTCGGTTTGAACCACACAATTTTCGGCTTATCAGTTCTATGCGATTCATGTCCATCCGATCGTTCTCGCCTGTCTGACTCTTGCTTTTCCTTTGCGGCTTGCGATGACGGCCTCAACAGGCCCAAAGTTCTGCATCTAGTTAGCAGGTCTCAACGATGTAAATGTAAGATTCCAGCATACCCGCTGTACACCTGTCCTGGCGTCCTCTCGATAACAGCAACAACATGTCCAGCATATAACGGTTTGCTATCGTCGCTAATTTCATCCTCCTCAACGAGCAGAAGCCCCTGACCTTCAACCTCCACATCATCGTTCTTCTTCTGAATAGGTCTAGTTCGTAGACTTCCCCGCCGCTGTAATCCTGGTTGTCCGTCTTCGCCGTCCTTTCTCTTTTTCTTCTCTTCTTTCTCTCGCTTGGAACCCCAGACCTCATCAACCGTGAGAAGTTCTACTGCAACGATATCGCCTTCAAGTGCTCTATTTCTGTCTTTCGACCCGCAAATGTAAATGTCGGCGTCCAAAAGTCCATCCGTTGACACATAAGCATCCGACCTGTTTTTCTTGTTAACTCGTAGCACGCCAGTGACTAGACGACCTTCAGCCAATAGAGCTGGAATAGATGCTTGTGTGAGGTATGGCAAAAACAGTGATTTTCGCTGCTGTGATTGCAGCTGTGCAATCTGTTGCTGCTGCATCGGGAACGAAAGATGTGAAGGCTGAGAGAAATCTTGAGCAGGCAAGACGAGAGGCATTTGCGGAATAGCTTGATTCGGCGAAATGCGATTTTGCGGACTACCAGAATGAATATTGGAAGCGTGCTGCTGTGATTGTGATGTTTGCGCACTATTGAATTGCTGTTGGGAAAATAAAGGAATGATTCCAGGCCCAAAGGTGCTAGAGGCAAAATGTGAAGAGGGGTTGCTCATTGAACTGGATAAGGATGATCGCGAACGATGACCAGGGAAGAACTGCTGTGATCCAGAAGTTGTAGTTTCCAACTGTGACGTGTTCTGAGCCGGTGGGAAATGCATGCTATTTCGCCGCCAGTCTCCATCAAAATTTCGCGATCCTGATCGGGAATGACTGGGATTCGACACGTTCCGGCGTTCGTGAGATAGTGAGCTTTCATTATAATTCTGCGGGAAGCTGAAACCTGATTGCGACGGCTGCGGAGATCTCGAGTGATCTTCCGCAAAATCTGACGGGGCACCGTGGCTGCGGGAGTAATTGTGTCTGGACAGTTGGCTTCCTGAATTTCCATCATTTAGGGACTTTGGAGGCGGGAACTGGAAGTTGGATGAGCTTTGCATAGAGCCCGCGCCGTTCTGCGCGGATCCCCCCTGCTTTTGTTGCTGGGCTAGCTGTGCAGCTCGCTTAGCTTCCGGAAGCGCTAGAGAGTGCCGTCGAGTATGGCCCTGACTTCCACTGCTGCGATTAGGATTCCGATTGAGGCCGCTAGCATTCACATTCTCATAAACGGACCCCGAATTGGACGTCGGAACTTGTGGAGGTCCCATAACCTGAAATCCGGGGACAGATGATTGGGTTCGCCTATGACCCCCGGTTGCACCTGTTCCGGACATGGGGAACGGTGCGTATGTCGAAGAAGGCGATGATGCAAAGTTCTGAACAGAGGTCATGACGGGAGAACTTTGTATATTCTGCGAAGAAAGAAGACCTGCCTGCGCGAATTGCTGCTGCTGAGCCAGAATTTGCTGCTGCTGAACTTGTAGGAGCTCCATCTGCTGCTGTAAAGCCAGTTGCTCAACTATAATACTATTAGCCAAAGACGATTCAGCCGATTGCAGCTATAGCATACTCATAAGAGGAGTGAGCTCTGAAGGAGATCGCCTATGAGCGATGTGAAGGCCTCTGGACCCGCGACCCTGCTGATTCTGCATGTTGATCTGACTAGGCGGATTATTAAATCGATCTGTTGATAGGTTAACAGTACAATCCAACTAAAAGCAGTAGCCTAAGTTCTTCATATGGATGATCGTGCGACTTGACACTGATGCTTGCTAGGAAAAAAGTACTGACGCTGCAACGATGTGAAGCAAGATGGATTTCGGGCAAATTGAATCTAATGGAATCAACCCCAGCCAATCAAACGGACATCTAAATTAATCCAAAATCGAAAAATATCAGAAGTCGGCTAAATTTCAGATAAAACAAGGTCATGAAGTTTGGAGCTCATAACGTTGCGCTTGTAGCTAATAGACTGGTGGTTTCATATTGTGCGTAAGTCGGCGTGTGACGAAAGCACGACCTTTTTCACCTATAGCACGAGAAGGTTAGGGTTATCCAAATTAGCCGTCAGGAATGCACATGACTTACTTGCATTTGGCGGCCACCAGACCCCGTGATTTTGAACTTGCGAACAAAACCACCCCCGGATGTGGTGGTGAACCGCCATGCACGACAAATGGCACAAAGACCAGAATGCCGAGGAGGCAAGCCTCAACGGACCGATACCTTACTCTCTCTGGAAGAAGGGCGAGTTTGCTCGCCCGAGAGAGATCAGTAACTGCCCTCGCATATGGATGTATATGAATTCATATACATCGACAAATAAAAGGAACATCAGGGTGTAGGAAAAAACCTAACACCGTTCCATATCCCTCGTGCCCACTGTCGAGTAAAGTGGCAGCATCCCGAAAGATGCTACCACTTGCCATCATGCGCTCAGTGCATGATGAACTCAAACATTAAAATCACGGTCAAAGACCGAAGTGCTCGAAATGCGAGTACTTTTATGAGCCTGATGGCTCCCCTCAGTGCCCATATATCCCCCGTGCCCATAATCGACTCCTCCCAAGGGTGCCCTGTCTGAGAACACCGTCTGCCTCTGCAGACTTTGAGAATATTATCAGT
>JAJLTN010000270.1:14536-34903 GCA_030568215.1 Lipomyces kockii
CTCGTACGACGATGACGAGGAAGAGCAGCAGCAGCAGCGGGGAAAGATGGCCATATTTATAACCCGACGAGAGGCACAGAGGGTGCGCGAGTGGGTGACGGCATTCGACCTGTGGGACTCCAGAGTCTTGGCAAGCGCCGTCAGCATTCGAATAAATTAATTGATTAATTGCATGACTAATTTAATTTGTTGTCTACAGCGCGAATCCACGTCCGAGCGGGGTCATGCTACACTGAAATTGGAGTACAGAGACGTCTTGCAGCAGCCATTGTCGGATTCCTGATCCGCAATGACGCGAACAGCCACTCACTATTGGCAAACACTCGAGAGGACTCGAAAAAGCGCTGTCTCCAGAATCCAATATCGTCTGGGCTACTGTGGGCGTTCAGAGCTTCGTGAGTTGTGGATGAGAGAGAGACGCGTTGTTTTGTTGACGCGTTCTGGAAATGCTGTGACGGACGCGTCGGCGAGCGCCCAACAGCATCCGATCTGTGTAACCCCAGAGTGTTGGCAAGACAGTCATCGGTTCGAATATGAAACATTAATTGATTAATTAATTGCATGAAATAACCGATGTTGTATGAAATAGCCGAGCTTGTTTTCAGTGCGAATCTCCGTCTGAACGTGACTGCGTTACACTGAATCGGAGTAAAGACGCACCGCACGTTCCAGACGAGATCCGCGATGACGCCAACAGCTTGATGGCAAACGCTCTGAGAAATGAACAGATGCTGTCTCCAGAATCCTGTGTCAACTGGGCCATTGTGGATGTTTTAATAATAATAATAATGCATCGCGAATTGTGGATGTACTGCCGAACACGTGACAATACAAAGACATATATATTAGCGCCGTACAGTGAAATGTGATTTAGAACAGTGCATTGGAGCCATTTCGATTATTTGCGTCGCATGAGTTTGGCTGGTGCGAGACTCGTGAACGATATTTCTCAATTTGGCTCATTGTAGCACTATTGTACGCGTTAGGTCCACCTGCCAATACCTGTCACGATGACTCTTAAGGGCCTGGTACTTTGTTCATTCGGCTGGCCGACTGGCCTAACCGGTCGCACGAGTTGAGGCAGAATGCCCTACAATGTGCACCGAACTTTGGTCGCTTGTTAGGATGCATAACCCTAACCTTCTCGGGTGGCCTGCCCAATTCCGGCGTAACGACGCATGACGCCAGCGTTGCAATGGGAGATTCACTAAGGCTGATTGATGCCCGCAATATGTCGCAATAGCGACACATTCTTGTGTTTCATCATATATACTCCTATGTAGACTACATATGACTATTATTCAACCAACGTCTTAATATATAAATGGCAATATCCGATAAGAACTAGGATGTTTAAGTCACACTAGCATTATTCTCCTTAGAAATTCAGTCCATATCCATAAATCCCTCGTTAGCCTTTGGTAAATTGTAGTAATAGGACAGACACTGAAGACATCCGTAATCATACATTCCCGTATCATAAAAGCAATAAATAATAGTGGTTAGAGGATATCACGATTTTAGCAACTCTCCTGGAATTTTTCGGCCGACTTTAAGTACTGGTATGCCACGTTTCAAGCGCTTCGTCCTCGGGTCCTAAATTGCAGTGACCATTAGCATTTAATGTCAGTGAAGCCTTCAACACAATGGGATCATACGATAACGCCTTCTCTAAAACCGAGTATATAGTCTCTAAGTACTGGTACAGCATTCTTAGGTTCGAGTCCAAACGGACCAGGCTTGTCTTCCTCAGCGAAAGTGACCATCTTGCCAAATTTGCCGCCTCGGTGAACATGCAATGCCTTTAGATTCGAGCCGTCAAAGAGCAGTCGGGGCCGCATCTTCCTGCCTAGACGGAGCTGCGCTTTGGACACTACTGACTCATTTCTAGAGCTGCTGTCACCGGTCGCAGATTCTACAGGAAATGGTGACCGTGATGTGAACTGCATGGTGCGCCTGAACAGGATAGGATCAGCGGAGGAATTCAATATATGATCAAGTTCGCAAGGTTGTTCCACAATTTTGACCGAGGAACTAGAAATCTCTTGCTGCTCCCCATTGGTAGCCTTCGAGGCCCGCGATCTCGTAATCATCTGATGAACAACTTCCATGTCTATGTCGCCCTTTGCATCCACTTCATCATGCATGATAGCAGCACTCTCTTTATGATTCAGTCTGCCGTCATATGTGTCAGAAACCGAGCACACACTCTCTGTTGTAGCTGGAGGACTGTTCACAGCAGCAGATGAATCTATGGACAATGAGAGACCGGTGGAATGGATCCCACCACTGCTAAGACATGCCTCAGCTCGTCTAATCTCCTCTCTCTGCGCCTCGAGTTGCTGAGACAGCTCATTGATAAATTTCTGTTGAGCATCTAATTTCTGTTTGAGGTTGTCACAGTCCATATGCAGATTGTCACGATCCATACGCGTGATTTCATATTCGGCTTGCAGCTTGGCACTCTATGTAATCATAAGATTAGATCTGAACATTCAAACGTTCTGCTACAGTAGCGTACCTGCTCCTTTATTGCTTCAATCTCTTCCTTCAACTCCGCCTTCTCGGCTTGGTCCTCACAAAAGTACAACTCCCATTGTTTCTTCTTAACCACCAGCTCCTCTTTACCTTTCGCATACTCAACGAGCACACTCGCACTGATCCCACAGTTCGAACATGAATCGTCCACTGTAGTAGTAACCTGCGGTGGAGACATATCCGATTGTTTAGCAGCTGCTTCATTACAAATCAAACTAGACAATTCCTTTCCATTAATACTATTTTGCTTAAAACTAGCCGAGATCGAGCTATCCGATATCGGAATTGCTGAAGGTGACATTGATTCCCTGTCCTTTCGTTCGATTGACTCTGAGCGTTTCGGCCTCTGCAAACCCGACAAGGAGAGATTGCTGCCGGGTGACCGCCTCTGCTGGAGTGACTCAGAAGATTTCAGTCTACTCAAAACCGGATGAATCGACTTTGTGGAGTTGGCTGAGGATGTTGAAGACGAAGAGGGAACTGGCGTCACACATGGTGTCTTTGGCGTATTCGACGCGGAAGAAGAAGCTGATGATGAGAGAACTGAAAGTATCGGCGGTTGGTGCACTTGAGCTCCTGAATCCGCGGAGACAATCGTCTCATCTCCCATTGCAGATTCAGGACGAGATGTAGACGGCGCAGGCGTTCTGGAGTCGGTAATTCGAGTGTGTGACTCTGGATAAGATACAGGTTGCACACCGTACATTGAACAGTTATTTGCTCTGGAATATGGCCTCGACGCCATCACACCATTGCTTGCCGCTGAAGTAGCTAAACTTGCAACAGTGTCAGCACTATATCTTGGGTCCTCAGTATTAGATCTTGAATCGGAACTGGGTAAACCGATTGACGGCTGATAATCGCTCAATATTCTGTTGTCTCGCGGGGAAGCTCCAGATGTTTTCAAAGAAGAATCTTCCGCGCGATATGCTGATTTCGGAGTGTACCCAGGTGCTAAAGGATTTGACTCAGCTGAACTAGCGGATTCAGAAGCCGGTTCGTGTCCCTGCCGCCGATCTGATTGCTCAGGAAGAGCAAGAGACTGTCCGTGATATCCATATAGGAAACTGTGACTTCGCCAGCTCCTACTTGTTGAGGATGGAGAGGATTGGTAATAACTCGAAAAGGAAGATGGTGACTTGCTGTCATCGCCGTATCTACTCGAAGTCGCCGCGGGAGTTGCGTGCCCGACAGATGGTGACTCCGCTGGAGACCCTCCTGAAGGTTCGGGAGAGTTTCGGGCTGAGGCCCCAACTAGACCTGGAAGTGGGAGATTTACGTTACTCCAGCTTTGTATGACGGGCGGCGGTCCGCTGTAAAGCTTGTCTGCAGCAACGCGACCACGATTTGTACTGACCGTGGGTTCAGGTAAGATAAAGCGCCGGTCTGAAGTTTCGATATTGAATTGAGGAGCTGATCCAGTGTAAGTCTTCTGGCTTGGCGCCGTTATGGTTTCCGGTGGGACATTAACTTTGTATCGAGACAGCGCGTCAATGCGCATGCTATCGGGTGTGTATGGCGTTGTTGTCTTTGAGGAGTTACTAGATGTTCCTTTGGAAATGCTAGGGCCACAGAGTTGAGAGCCTGTGGAAGCAACAGGTGCCGGTGATCGAGACGGGACCGGTGAAGAGGCCGACGTTGTAGGCGCATATACAGATGCCCTGCTCCAGGATGGTAAGGTGCGGTACCCGTCTTGACCGAACGATGGCAAAAGGCCAGAAGCAAAATTTCGTGATGGCTGTATCCGCAAGATTTAGCAAACCATCGGATAGACCAATACATTAGTATTACCTTATTAAATTTTTCAGGCGCGATTTGTGTGGCCTGGCTGCTTCCGGAGGCCTGAGTGCTGTTACTGTTCTGCGACGAGCATTGGGAGTCCGGGATATTATAAGTACCCAACGACTGGACCAATTTTCGTCGCTTGGCTTCGCCATAGTTTTCGTTGTCTGAGCTGCGTGTATCCATAGCATTTGATTTCGGCGCCTGAGAAGGCGAGATTCCAAGTGCAGAGGGCAGCAATGGCGAGCTGGCAGATAAATGTGACTTAGATTGCCTGTCAGTATCCAGCTTCGGTCGCTTGGTTGACGGGGCAGAAAATGGTGCTGACGACGACGTCTGGGTAATTGTGTCTGGAGTGGTCACAGTCTTACGCTTAAGGCTGAAGAGATCGAACATTGTGGCAACAGTAGCGTCAGGATTCGTGACAGCTATATCGGGAGACTCCAACCTTGACACTGCGCCAAGACTTGGTTGTGCCCGAGGCGGCGTGCAAGGAAGCGAAGAGCTCTGGTCCTGTTGCTGACTGCGCAATCGTTGGCACTTGCGACAGATGCAATTGTAAAGTGGCTTCTCGGAGCCGTCGGCGCCGTCGTCACTGGGACGACTGACGGTTGTAGAGTTACGGCTCCTGGCTGTGATGGTAGGTACAGACGAACGGGAGTCGGAGGGAAAGACGTCGTTTCCATCCTCCCCACTGGGCAAGATTAGCGAAGAAGAGGACAAACGGGTAGCCGTACTGGAAGACGCAACACGGCGAGTGGACTCGTCGCCGGTACTACTTCGCGAAAAGGATGGAGGGATACTGCTACCCTGAAGAGACGACAGCAACGGTCGGAAAGCCGTAGAGGGGTCGGGACGCGCACCGGACCGTGCCAAAGGATATTCCCACTGAATGGCAACCTATACTGTCGAAAATGAGTCGGACTACTTGTCAGAGCCGGAGATGGAAAACTTAAGACCAAATAGCAAGGTGGACGCGGTTCTGACGATGTTTTGCCGACGCGGCTGTTTATGTCGAGCACGCAATGGATTGGGGCTTGGCAAACCCGGCAAGGCGCAGCTCGACTCCTGAGTCGACAGCGAATTCGAGTCGAGAGTTTTCAAGCCTCGCAGTCGAAATCGTGTCGTCTCATGCTATTTGCGTCACTTATATTGATATACCTTCGTCTGTCTGATTATACTTCTCTAGCTCTCTTCCACCATGTTTACAAGTTCAACTACTGTGAGCACGGATTTGGATTGGGATACCTTATCGATGAGGCGAGCACGTACAATACGGCAAGGCAGCGATGAGATCTCGCTTACAACCGTGAATTACTAAGATGGAGATTCCTGTACCGTCGGCTGATGCATCGTAAAACTGAAGCATGTGGATTGTTGTGCGTGGAAGTTACTTAAATAGAGTAGATATAGTTGTTGTCGTAAATATATTATTGGTAAGTTATTCGAACGTTTACAGTCCTGCACGACTCGTCTTCTCATTCGAAAATATTTATTAACGTAGAAGATGACGGCCGAGGGATAGGCGACCAATTGGGAGATACGCGTCTGTCAAACTCAAGAAATCGGCGAACTTCATCATTCAATCGGACTCGCGGCTCGACCGATGCAGAATTCATCGGATATCATCTGCACCCAGGTCAATTTACTGTTTCGCCAAAATAATTGCATGGACTCGTTGATATTGATGAGCAACGCAATACTAAACAAACGGAAACAAATGGTTTCAGCCGAATAAAGTGGAGGCCCTGTCGCAAGTCAATCAGGACGCGAAAAGCGCAATTGGTCATGGTCAAGACATGAAAGCTCGCGTACTTGCTGCTGGTTGATCTCGACTGCTGATCATTCTCTGCATTGTCGCTTATTCTGACTCCATCATGACTGAAACTGTCCTGGTTACTGGCGCCAGTGGCTTCCTCGGCTCCCCTGTATGCTGACACGAATCCGATCCCAGAGTCGGATTGCTTCCAGAAAAACGTTGGGCAGGCGATGAATTACGTAGCAAAGGCCTGGGTCGACTGCTGCCCGCAAGTTCATGGCCGAGACAAGGCCGGGGTTTAATACTGTCACGCTCTGCACGCCGTTAATTCTCGGACCAGTTGTTCATAACGTCTAGGCTTCTCACAATACTTCGGTGATCTTTAGCAGCTTATTGATGGCGGCCTCGTTGGATCACCTGACCCTGGCGTCGAACAAGTCTTCACCTTTGTCGATGTACGCGATTTGGCAGAAGTGCAGGTTCTCGGTCAGATCAGAACGACCTGTATATTCACCAGTTCAGACAATCGCAGCAACTCTTCGCAAGACAAACTTCATTCGCACGACGGCAAGCAGCCAGTCCCGGACTGGCCTGATTCAAGACTGGAAGCTCCCGAGAGATGTTACAGATTAGACATCAGCAAGTCAAAGGCACTTTTTAGTCGCGAATTTTATAGGTGTCGAAGAGATTGTCATCAATACTGCGAAGGACCTGTATTTTCAGCATTATTTTCAGCATTATTTTCCAACAATTCAAGTCTGTTTTGAGTTCAAAATCGAAAAGAAATTGCAGTTAGTCCAAACAATAAAAGTTATGAAAAACTTGTATATTACAACTATTCCGCCAATGACTTAAAATGAATCCAGCCTGTTTGTTGTGACATATCAGGCAGAGCAGTCGGCTATAGGCGGTAATCGAGGTGCGGGCCCCCGCGATCCTTGTTTTGGGACAGAGTAGTGTTGTAGGAGTACCCCAGATTTGGCGCTTCCTCCAAAGTAGAAAGGCTTCGTTCGCAGTAACACTGTTTACCTTTGAGTTTCTGGTAATTAGTACGAGCATTGATCTTATCAATAACGCTAGGTTTTCTACGTCCAAGTTCATATTGAGTGGCGTAATGTCAGATTGCTCCCTCCCTACCAACTCGTCGGGACACAGCCCAATATGTTCCACTGGTACCGCATCTGCCTCTCGGCACCAGCTAAGGAATCTGCACAGGCAGGAGCTCAGAAATGGGTCTCGAGCTGACGACGTACCTAAGCCAAGAGATGACACTGTACAATTTGGGTGTGCACGTTGCGGGAGGCCATTGGACAGTGATGATTCAAATCTCTGCTACAAATGTAAGTCCCCCAATTATTAACTTTGTATCAAAAAAATAAATTCTAATGGCTCATTACTAGGTCGGGAAGGTCGCTAATCGGATAATATCCAACCGTTATTATATGCTATCGAATAGAGGAGGTTCTCTAGGTGTACATATTTACGGGAAAAAGTGATATTATTTGCAGCATTGGTGGAGCATTGTATTATACTTAATATCCGAACGGGACAATGTAAATATGTGACAGCGCCAAATCGTTGGTAAGGTTGTCAGTTATGAAAATCGTGTATATATTACTATAGTACATCTAAAACCCCAACTTTTCGAATCCAGTGCAAATACACCACTTGCCAACCCTTAGCTCGTCCACAACTTCGCCGTGCCGTCTGCACCAACACTGAAAAGCCATGCTTCTTTCGGATGCCATGCAACTTTCAGTACGCCAAGAGACTGAACGACGGTATGGCCCTTCAACACTTTCAGCGGCACCAAGAGCGGATTCCTGAGCAAATCGTCATAAACAGTTCCGTGAAAGACATTGATGTATCCGTCGTCACTAGCCGAGCAGAACAACGGCAAACGAGTGTGGAATCGAACGTCTCGGACGGCCCGAGTGTGATATCGAAGCGTGCGATAAGGCTTAGTGCTGAGATCCAAGTCATGCCATGTAACGCGCTTGTCATAGGAGCCCGTGATAACGTTGTCGCCCTGTGGGTGAATATCAAATGAGCTGAGCCATCTCGCACCAGGCTGTAGTGCCTTGGTAAGTGATTGTGTTGATAGATCGTAGATACGCACATATCGCTGAGTCTATTTTCAATTAACTATGCGCAAGGAACATAAGTACTACCAACGAAAAACACTTACAGCAACGTAGAGCATCGGCTTGAATGGATGGAACTGAGCTCGCTGAATAATGCCTTTGGCCTTTCGGAATGGAGACTGTGTGTTGTGCTTTGAAATTTGGTGAACCAAAACTGCCATATTTGCTCCTTCGGGCGAGACACCGGTAAAGTAGTCGCCTCTTCTGTGCCATGCGATCTGTTTGACGGTCTTGCGGCACACAATTACGACGTCGACACCTTGTGACGCCAATTTCGTGGATGGCTTGGTCCACTTGCACTGTTGGTCCTTGTTGATATGTTCAACTGGCGCAGGCTGAGCTGCATAGCCCCATCCAGCCGCAAGAAGCTCCTGGCCTGTCACCTCCGTTTCATCGTCAAATATCGGAGGAAGACATAAAAATATCTTCTCTCCCCTGATTCACCATTAGCAAAATGATACGTGTGTGGGTAGTAATGGCGCAACTTACGCTGAGGCAGCGAGAATGCCAGAATCCTTCACTGGACTCCATTCGACGGACTGAACCGCTTCATCATCGTCACCCACGGTCGCTTTCCAAATCTCGCGACCAGTGAGAACTTCCCAGATCCTGACAGTTCCATCATCCCCTCCAGTAGCGAGCCACAAGCCGGAAGAATCGATACTAACCGCACGCACGCGTCCTTTATGGCCCCTATATGTGACTGAGCATTTAATTGGGAACGGTCGGAGGTCCTGTGGTGACGGTAGCTTAGGTAACAAGGAGTCGGGGTCAATGTTAAGTTTGTTCTTACGGACACGTGGAGCTAGGTACAAATCGAGAGAACGCTCGAATCGCTCGCGAACAAAGTTCTCGTAACGGGGAACTGTACGAAGAGACGAGAATTTTCGCGGCAGGTAGTCCCTTTCCCGGTCCATTGCGTCCGTTTCGCTCCATGCATTAATTTCTTCCTCCGACGGCAGGTACTCTTCAGGTGGATTGTAGCTCTCATCGTTCGTCGGCTTAGCCACCTTGGGAGCCGGAATATGCATAACGTGCGGCTGCTGTTCTTGCAAGTCATCGGCCCATAGATCGTAGACCGGTTGCTCGTCCTCGTGTCTAACCTTCGGCTTGTTAGGAACTATCCGTCCTTCTCTGATAGCTTTGACTATCTTCATTATCCGTTTCGCTTCATGTCTAGATGGCACAAATCGCCGTTTAGGCTCGGGCGCGGCAGACAATGCCATGATCTCAGTTTTAGATGAAAACCATTCGATCGTACTTTCATAAGGATTGACATCACCAGCATTCTCACCCAACTGGATCTTCTTAACAAGCTCGAGTTCCTCCTTTGTCAGTTTCAAGTCTGCACCGGATTCTTTATCGATTAAGCCCGTCCATCCTTCGGGCACCTCGATACTGTCCAGTAAACTGTCGAGCGCAGAGCCAGTGGCAGGACGCATGATTCGTTTTCCGTTAATATTGTAGCCAATATGTGGATATTCGTCGTAAGCTGACAGTGGCACGTTGCCGATAGTATTCATGTCCTCGAGATCACTGTCGTCACTGGAGTAATGCGGATCAATTTCGTGGTAAATGGGCCGTGGCTTGCCGTCAGCTCCAGTAGTGTAATATGCAACCCTACTATAGTCTTGATCAGAAGAAATTGAGGACAGGCTTTCCGCCTCGCTTGCCGCGCTGTATTTGCTGAGATATTCGTCTTCATCGTCATCATCGCTGACAGAGTTTATTATGACTTCTGCCGCATCTTCATGCTCCTCATTTTCGTCATTTTGGAGTTTATGCTCCTCATTTTCGTCATCTTCTCCAAAATATAGGGTCTCCTCGTCAGCATCACTTTCTTCACCGTCGCCTTCAGACGCCTCATCACCTGCTTCGTCCTCGGACTCGGAATCTGAAATCGCGCCGTCGAGCAGTCCTTCAAACTGCTCGCTTACATCATCCTCGTCGTCATATTCCTCCAAATCACTCTCATCTTCTAGCTCGTCTTCCTCGGCCTCCTCAGCTTCATCATCAATATATCCATCCTCGTCTTTATCCTCGTTATCTTCATCCACATCCTTAATCAAAAGTCGTTGAGCCCGTCCTTGCACATTCGTTAGCTTACTACCTTGCTGGTTACCGGTACTCTGCGCAGAAGTTTGCGTTTTCGCAGCCGGCTTCTTCACTCCTGCTAATTTCCGTTTAGTCATGTAGTCGTTCGTGCGTACAAAATAGGTGCCGATCAACAATGGAATCCAAAACCTGAGTTCATCGGCTTCGAGACAGAAAATCTTTTTGCTTGGGACGTTACCTTAAAAATTCAGGGGTTGATGCAGACAGAGACTTGACAGTTATTGCGGAAGTTGGAAACAAAATAGTTAGTAAGTGTTTGGTACCCCTGTCACAGATTCGGGAAATTGTCCGACTATCTTTTGGCGACGGCACAGGTATCTTGTTGTGTACGACTTAGCTATTTGTAGGTTTATTACTGTTAGATTCAACACTCTTCCTTGCTAACTAGTGTCAGCTGGTGATCATTCTACGTCTTGAACAACAATACTCGCAAGCTGGGAATATTCTCGAAATGGCAACAACAATAGACGAACCGGACAAGTTGGAAGTATTCGCGATGGCCATTGCACAGCTACCGCTGGAAACTTTGCATAATGAACGAGCACGGATTGAGAACTCGATTGACCACTTGCAACGATCCAACCGCGAAATTGATCAATACATTGCGGAGACCGAAGACGACAAGGAGAAGAATGAAATGCACCGGGTGATCATAGAAAATGAAGATGTAATCATTGGACAAAAGTCGCGCATCGAGATGATCAAGTCAGAAATTAGCCGACGGTCACGATAGAAGATCATGTAGCTCTTGGAGATTACGACATGAACTGCTCAACCTCCTGAGGCTATGCGCTTCTACAGAACTTATTGAGCAAGTGTAAGTAGCCGCCTAGGCTGTACTAGGCTACGGTCATTCGAAAGACGCCATCAGCATGATTCTCAATATTTTGGTCGTCATGCATTGTACTATGGACTTGATAGATTATACAAATGCTTATTGGCATTGTGTTTCCGGAATAGTACGAAAGCTATTAAGGAAAGTTACCGGTCGTGAGGACGACGTTGTATACGCGTCGTGGGACGTTATATACACTTACTATTATATATCTTGTATGTGCATTGCCATGAGTAGCCTTCGCGAGAAGAAATCCATCGCTTGTCTTGCCAATAGAAATATATATATAAAATGTCATCTAGCCTGACGTTCACAGACTGCGCAACTCGTCTATAACACTCCGTCACTAGGCTGCACAATTTTGGATTCTAGATGGTCACCCTTCATCCAAACACTACAAACTTTCACGGCAACTATCGGCATTCATAGCTCTTACCGCAAACTCGTAACGAATAATCTATAGCCGGCGCCGAGTATTTGATAAACCGGCGGTTTACTTCAACATTAGAATGAGCTGTACTGTGCTGATTCAGTTACAATTTAATTGGTTATTAGAACCTGACGTTAAAACAACAGACTCCTCATGCGTAAAGTTAGTGTAGTTTGTTAAACTTAAAATTTCCGGAGAGGTTCTCCCCAGGATCTGGATATCGCTAAAAGTGGGCCAGATGCACGAAATATGCGCCATCTTGCGCAGCACGTACTAGCTGGAGGAGACGCGCATAGTCAAGACGATGCTGAGGCAATGGCTCCTAGAATAGAACCCAGGACAATCTTAACATCAAAGCAGAACTGGATGCTGCTCCTGCTGCATCGCTTCGAGCGGTACATACCAGCTTGCTTTCAGGACCTCCAATTGTCAACTGCGCCTCGTCTTTCCAGGCCGCAGCTTCTTCGCGTATTTTGTGCCGCTGGTTCTTCTTTTTCCATCTTGCGTCCGGATTCTGAGTAATCAATACACCATCATCAGCGTCATAGAATTGTATGCGCCGTTGAGTTCATTCTTCAGCCGGTGGTGCACTTGGCTAGCATGCTATTGGATCTCAGTCATCGTCATTTCACCCAATTATCGGGCAAAAATCGCCAACAAATCTTTCTAGTCGCGTTCTTGGTGTCGACCGCGCTTTGGCTGTCGCTTGTTCGTTATCGCCAAATCCGGCTGCACGAGAATGTTGACCCTCCGTTGAAGCTCTCCCCGATCCCGACATTTCGACATGTTTCCGTCTATCGGCGTGCACCCGATATTATTTTTGAGAACTTCCTTGACTCGGTCTTGGTGAATTTGAAGTTGTCGTATGCTGGCTCGTATGATAGGGACGTATGGCCCAAAAAGGTTTTCCAGACCGCAAAGAAAGTCGATAAGAAATATATGGAGGCCGTATCGTCATGGTCGAGACTTAATCCTGAGCACGAACATGTGGTATGTTCACACTCTACCATTTAGCACGCTACCGATTTTGTTAACGAAATAGCTCATGAATGATGTCACTGCAAAGGAATTTGTCGAAAAGGCATTTTTAAGTGCGCCACAGGTTGTGCATTTGTACAATTCGTTTCCAAATCCCGTTTTGAAGGCCGATCTACTGAGATACCTGTTATTGTATTTGTATGGAGGTATTGTATACTGACTGACTGGAGTTATTGGTCGCATTGTCTGATGTTCTACTAGGCGTATATGCAGATATAGATGTTTATTGCAGAAAGCCAATAGCAGAATGGCTGCCGGAGAAATTATGGAAATCGAATGCCGATATCATTGTTGGTGTGGAGATTGACGAGCCGTATGCTATGGAAGAATCTCAGAAGCTGTGGGGCTGGCACCGTCCGTTTGGCTTTGCTCAATACACAATCGTTTCGAAACCATTTGCACGACCGGTCCGCACAGCCATTGTTCGAGTGGTGGCACATGCACATCATCTGGCCAAGTTGAAGAATAAAGCGAATCCCGCACTACTGTCAAGGTATTCAGCGGAAGATATTTACGAAATTAGCGGTCCGGGCGTGTGGACTGACGCACTGATCGATTCGATGAATTATAAGCGGAAGGATATATCTTGGGCACAATTTTATGGTATGAAGGAGCCGACAATATTGCCTACAGATGGCGGCGCGGTTATGGCTTTGCCAATTCAGTATTTCGGCAACGGACAGAAACACTCTAATGCGGGCGACTACAGCCATGAGCAAGCTTGCGTTACTCATTTGTTCACAAAAAGCTGGAAGAGAAATAGTTGGTTTTTGTAGACGTCCAGCATAGCGCCTGTGAACATGTCATTGTCGCATATAGCAAATTTATGATCGGAATTTAGTTTTCATTGGCGAACGGATTTGGTTGATATATTTTGCTCTGGTCTATATATATATATATATATTATGTTTAACGCTCTGATTTAATTAACATTCTAGCATTTCTCCATGCCTCCATCATCCATGACTAGAACCGCGATTCACAGACAACTTATGACGGCCAGCATCTACCTATGCGACTCGTCGTGTTAGATCTTTGCAGTCTTACAAATATGATTAGTAAAATAAAGATGGGACGGTTGTCTAATCCGCCTGGTAAGATATTCGGATACACTTTGCGGCTAAGGGTTGCGTCAAAATCACATGAAAGCTTATCCTCTACATCTAACCGGCCTTGACACGCTCCGCTTGGAACTATGTCGGAACCATTATATAGCGGCATTGTAGCATTTAGATGCGGGCGATCAGTAAAACGCCAGAAGGTCTCTCTTGTGACCACGTTGATGGTATATCATCCTTAGCCTTACAGATTCAAATAACTTCTACGATTCGGTAAACTGATCCGCGTTGGTCGCCAAATTCATGGTACCCCGCTCTTCCAGTCGTCTTTACTTGTTACTTGGATAACATTGAGTCGATATCTACTTCCCAATCATCATATTTGACCGGATTGAGCGATTAATTTGTTAGCGCATATACAGAAATATCATGTGGAAAATACCAGTATGTTTCACTTGAAACAAATTTATTATATTATAGAGGAAGCTGATGTGTTGTCTGCAGTCTACTTTGACGGGATTCTTGATATCATTGATCTCTATGCTATTGGAGGTTCTGGGTTTCTGGCATAGTGTGAGTAACTATGAAAGAGCCTGCGTTTGAGACTCAAATGTCTGATTACCTCTTTTAGAAACTATGGAATTTGATCTTGTCCCGTCGGCCGGAAGCGCAAGTATTGGAACAAATGCGGAATGCGGACACGTACGACGAATGGCTGGTAGGTATTGAGTGGTAAAGACAGAACGTGAGTGTTGACAAGTGGTAGGATCTGGCCTATAGTCTTGATAACCTGCTTGGAAACGACCTTTGGCGCGCCAATCCAAAGTCATCCATGTACGACTATAAGCTTATCTCGGAGCGACTAGACGCAATTATGGAGGCAAAGGAGATGGAGGATGTTAACGCGTTGACCAATATCCTGCGGTCTGGTCTGGTTCGCAATCTCGGCAATATTGCGAATAAGAAACTCTTCACGTACACTGGGTATGGAATTTGATTAAATTTGCGAGTAATTACTAAACCTGGAGTTAGGACGAAATTTTTGATCGAGAAATACAACATGGAGGTCATAGATAGTTTGCATTATCTGCTTAATCATCCATCGTCTACTCTGTCAACTCAAGCCAAACTCGACTTGGTCCATGACACTCGCCAGTCATATGGATTATCAGCTCTGGTCTTGCAAGGTGGCATTTTGTTCGGCCTGACACATCTTGGTGTCGTACGTGCGCTCCATCAGCACCAACTATTACCGCGAATTATTACCGGAGTGGGAGTTGGTGCGTTGATTGCTACACTTGTTAGCGTCCATCGGGACGACGAACTTCCAGAGTTTCTTAATGGCAAAGGTATCGACTTATCCGCGTTTGCAAAGCAACGACCTCCGGAGCAATATCAGGGCCTGCAGAGACTCAAACGATTGATTACCAAAGGATATCTTCTCGATATTCAAGTACTCGAGCAAGTTGTGAAAGATAATATTGGTGACTTGACATTTGAAGAAGCTTACGCACGCACGCGACGTGTGCTTAATATCACGGTACACTCTAACGATAAGTACGTGCCGACGTTGTTCAACTTCCTGACCACTCCGAATGTCCTGATTTGGTCCGCAGCATGTGCGAGTAATGCACTTCCAGGATTCTACGAAGAGGTTCAATTAATGTGCAAAAACGAGAAAGGCGAAATTGTACCGTGGTCTCCAACTGGTGCACCCATTCGATGGAAATCATGGACATCTACGCCGCGCGAGGAGCGTGAGGCTCCATATACCAGAGTTTCAGAGCTGTTTAACGTGAATCACTTTATTGTATCTCAAGCGCGCCCGTACATTGCGCCATTTATGTCGCAGGATATTCACCACGGAGCACATTCTGCCCGTAACAAACTCCTGAGGATCACAGGATACGAAATCAGGCACCGTCTAGCACAGCTAGAGACATTAGGCATACTTCCACCCTTATTTCGACGTATGTTAATGTTGGACGATCGGCGGCTAATGAACTCGGAAATCATTACGATCGTACCAGATTTGCGTGCACATGATTTCTGGAAGTTATTCGTTGACGCTCCTCGATCTAGAGATGATATTGAGTATTGGAGTCGCAAAGGAGAAGTCAGTACGTGGTTTGCTCTGCCGCTCGTCCGGCAACGATGCGGGGTGGAGTTTATATTGGATGGGGTTTACGAGGTCTTGTTTCAAAGTCGGAGGATACGGAAGCTTTGAGGCCGTGACAAGGGGTATGGATTGCGGTTCTGCAGATGGGCCTCATACGCTTTCTGGCGAATGCAGATGCTCTGTGAGGTTTTTGGAGTCCTATATAGTTCATTGTCCTTGTTGTTCATCAACAGTAGCGTCCTAATCATCATAAGCATGATGCGATGCATGCGAGGCAAATATCTTCACTACGATGTTAGTGTGTAAATTGTCAGCTGCCACGAATTTCCGACAATTACTGGAGATTGCGCCAGTGCATATCTAGATATATGTGGCCATTTATGATTGAAAAATATCACACAACCTTCCCGATTGGGATTGATGTCCACTAGAAAGAATTGGTCGACAAATGCTCAAAGCATCGCTGCACTTGCTTCATACCTGCAAAAGCCTCTGGGCGTATAAGCAAACCACAAATTTTCGAAATCGCGTATAATTCCGCGGTTGAGCCAATTCATTTGATCCAGAATTAGGAGCCTTTTATCACCACCACAATTTAAACCGTATGAGCCGTTTAAGCTGTCCATTTCTAAGATTCTGACGCTATTGACGAGGTTTTTTTTTTCAAAATCATCAGAACTGAAGTCAAATAAGCTATGATAGTCTGGGGATAGCGCATTTTATAAGATTCATGCCTTACCGTGTGAATTTGGACAATTTGAGGATAAGCTTTTAGCAAAGTTCTGGCGCGTGTCACAGTTGCGGTGCATCTAAACCATGAATGCACATAATTAATGTGTGAATAACCTTGCTATATATACCATCCGCTAACAGCGAAGCATCTGTAAGAAGCTATATTGTTTGCAGATATTGGCTGCTTTTAATTGTTATAGCTGCTTTTGCAGGCCCGTGTGATTACAGTGGACTTAGTACTTAGTTAGTCTATAAATAACGCGCCGGATTTGTTTATGTGAGTTGGCGCGACAACTTTCTCGCCGACCGGGCACTCCTATGGCACGAGAAGGTTAGGGTTATGCATCGTAACAAGCCAGAGCCAGAAATGTCGCCGAGCACTTTCCTTCCCCGTCTCCACACTCATCAACCGACGCGTCCAACAGTGCCTTCCATCGCTCGTTTTCTCGCCTCTAGTCGCTCGTTTTCCGGTATTCAGATCTCTTCTACAATTCAGAAAATGCGGTTCGCCTCTGCGATTGCTGCACTTGCGTCGGTCATCGGCTGCGTGTCAGCCATTGGCTCGGTATGTTCATGCTGCTTTGTGAAGCGAACGATATTAAAAGTAGACATCACTGACTGGGTTTCTCTAGCTAGGATTCGATCTTGGTGTCCAGAGAAATAACGACTCGGCTTGCGTACGTGCTGGGTCTTGTTTGCTTAGATGGCAACCTAAGGACTAAATTCACTAATGCACATTGTAGAAAGCGACTTCTGACTATCTCTCCGACTTCGCCACTATAGGCGGCGAGACCAATGTTGTCCGAGTTTATGCTGCCTCTGACTGCTCCACCTTAGCTAACATTCTTCCTGCCGTAAGTTGCCCTGAATCGTTGTTAACCAGGACAGACACAGAAATAATGTGTCATAGATTAAGCAATCCAATTTCAAACTTTTCGTCGGCGTTTGGCCTACTGACGACGCGCACTATGCCGCTGAGAAGGCGGCCTTGTCCGCTTATCTGCCTACGATTGACAGTTCCTACATTATTGCCGTTACAGTCGGTTCCGAGGCTTTGTACCGTGGCGATCTTTCGGCCTCCGACCTCTCCTCCCGAATTGATGAAGTTCGGACTCTTGTCCACGGCATAAGTGGATACGAGAATACCCCAGTCGGTACCGTCGACTCGTGGAACGTTCTTGTCGACGGCGCCAATGCTGAAGTCCTCCAGACCGCCGACCTCGTCATCGCCAACGCATTTTCGTACTGGCAAGGTCAGACCATGGCTAACTCGTCCCACTCCTTCTTTGACGATATCATGCAGGCTCTTCAGGTTATTCAAACGACCAAGGGCTCGACAGACATCACGTTCTGGGTCGGTGAGACGGGCTGGCCAACTGACGGTGGTTCCTACGGGAATGCTGTTCCATCCGTCGATAATGCAGCTCAGTTCTGGCAGGAGTCTGTTTGCGGTATCCGTGCTTGGGGTATCAACACTCTTGTTTTCGAGGCTTTGGATGAGTCGTGGAAGCCTCCTACCTCTGGCATTCAGGGTGTTGAGACTCACTGGGGTGTCTGGACCAACGATAACACGTCGCCCAAGTACTCCTTGAACTGCGCTTTTGCTTAATATCTTTTATAGTGTTGTGACACTGAAACATGTGACCATCTTGGGTGGATCATTGCAGTTATGAAGTTGGCTAAATTAGATTACGTATGTTGACAAGTATTACTTGGGTTTAAACAGTATTATGGTCTGCAGCTTTGAGAACTAGGAAATTTATTGGATTTGGTCTGTTTTTAAGTTCGGGATCGCTATTTGATCATTTTCATTCAGTTGTATTATTTAATTCCATTTGAGTATAGAAAAATACATTGCATAGTACATAGTATCCGTGATAAATATAGAGACTGAATGTGCGATGCTGCTGGTTTTGCTCAATGCACGCGACTTGTTTATTGACTGCTGGGAATGGCTTAGCCTGCGTTTACACAACAATACAAGCTCGAACAACGTTCATCGCCTCAGACCACCCGCCCACCCTTGTCGTTGTGATTCCAGCCTCCAAAGATTATTTCAACAGTCTTTCAGCGTCGAATTTGTACTCTACTCTACGGGTTAAATTTCAGTGCTATATATTTAGGCCGGCCATTTTGCGTTGTTGCGGCAGCCGTCTCGTGAGGGATTTAGACCAGAATAACTGTTGCAACTACATTCGCTTGTCCTTTTTCTCGCAGTCACTATATACTGAGATATGACATCTTCAGCGGCTCGTCTTCGCAATGATGTTGCCAACTTATTTAAAACCTCCTGCCATCCCGATATCGTGCTTCCATCCGACGGCCCTCAGGACTTGACAACTATCACACTGCACCTTCTCGGACCAGCGTCCACGCCGTATTCCGAAGGGGCATGGAAGCTGACACTCAAAGTCCCGGTAGAGTATCCGAATAGCCCACCCAAGGCGTATTTCGAGACCAAGATCTTCCATCCGAATGTCGCAGTGAGCACGGGCGAAGTTTGTGTTGACACACTCAAGCGGGATTGGAGCCCCAATGTTGACCTCCGACATGTCTTGCTGGTACGAATTATTAGAGTTTTGCCACAGGACATTGTTAACGTGCATTTGCATAGGTTGTCCGATGCCTTTTGATAGAGCCGAATCCAGAATCAGCATTGAACGAAGAAGCGGGAAAGCTGTTACTCGAGAACTTTGCTGATTTCGAACGAATGGCCCGGTTGATGACCAGCGTGCACGCTCTCAAACGCAGTGCATTCGCATCGGCAATTATCTCTGCCGAGTTCTCCTCCCCCACGGAAAATACGGACGAAAACGGTAACACCACTACAATTTATTCTGACTCGGAAACTGACTCGGGCCGCTCGTCCGCTATCAACGCGCTGGATACTAAGAACGTGTTACGGCCGTTGGAGCATACACAGCGCGGAAGTAGTGCACCTACTCCTTCGTCGCAGAGCAAGCCGTCCTGGAAGAGTAAAGATGCGAAGCCGAAGAAGAAAGTCGGAATAAAACGATTATGATGTTTATACCGTCCTGTTTTCACTTTAATTCTTTTTTTTTTTTTTTTGCTTTTTAATTGAAGATCGGAGTTTGTATGGTGCATTAAGACTAGTCGCGACAACCCTAACCCCAGAGGTCATAATTCCAAAGGACCCTAACCCTCTTATTTACAGCGTACTTTTGGTACCGCTAGCGTATGTATGAGCTTGAACCGCATCACTCTCTTAGGGCACGAAGCAAACAATTTGTCTAAATAACACAATGTGACTACAGAGACGAGATACCTAACAACAAATAACATATGCCGCGTCTGGCTTAGGACTAAATAGGTAAACAGGAAATGAACTTAGCGCATTGTCAGAAAACCCACAATAAAAGAAGTTGTATCACTATCGTTAATTTGTGCACGATTATTCCAAGTCGAGATACTGAGGAAGCCTTCGGTGGGACTTGTATCATACCTCTTCGCGGCGAAAATAGCAGTTTTCCCGTGTTATTATTTTGTATAATTTAAGTGCTGTAGTTAGTCGCGACGAACGCGCGACAGACCAAACGAAAATACGCTAGTCCATTTAAGGAACCATAAGTTCCCAACACAGTATCGTTTCTAATAGTGCGAACCGTATTTAAATTAGCTTTGAGTATGGTGCATTAAGACTAGTCGCGACAACCCTAACCCCGGCGGTCATAATTTCAAGCGACCCTAACCCTTCCTATTTACCGTGTAATTTTGGTACCGCTAGCGTATATATAAGCATGAACTTTATCACGCTCTAGGGCACGAAGCAAAAAATTTGTCTAAATAACACAATATG
>JAJLTN010000278.1:0-12334 GCA_030568215.1 Lipomyces kockii
GGGTGGCTGATTTGTGTTTTAGTGCGTTGGATGCAGCTGCATTAGAGACGTGCCAACTGCTCTTGCATTGTCTCCCTGACTCCCTTTGACTTTCTCAAGAATTTCCGAAACGATCGTGCTCATAACTGTTTTGACTCTCTTCAAGTATTGTCACACCCATTACTTTGCGTTGCATATTGATGGTTAGCATGTGCGAGAATAGAGGCAGCACGAGTTACCAAGGATAATCCGCCTTTCCCTTGCCCTCCGGGCGTAGACGACCACCATCATGGCAAAGCTCAAGTTCTTGGCGAACACAAACGGGTTGAAAATCGTGAGTGTTATTTATTGCTTTCCGGGCCAAAGCTGGTGCTTAGCTAGCCAGAAGGCGCGCAGCCGCAAGCCACTGAGCACGAGCCGCCAGTTTGGGTTAAGTTAATATTCGCGTGACGCTGCAGGCACAAGAGACACCCGGATAATTTATCCTTTTCGGATCCAGAGAAAGAAGTCTAGCCGAAGGAGGAAGGTATCGACTGGGGTTACAGTAATTGAAATGACCGCAATAAAATGCAATCTTGGTGCTACAAGCGCGCTGGTTAGTCAGCAAGACGGTGACTGTGAAGCGTTGTTAGTCCATAAACCCTCCAGCACAATTTCTCGATCCGCAAGGACAAACTGACGAACGCATTACTTACGTTACCTGCTGCTCTGCCGACATGCCTCATTCCTCTCCAGAGGTGGCCCCGCTCCTGGAGCTGCTCCTCGATGACGTTCGGACGTCGAATATCGCTGTCCACGCTTTCATAGGGCGGCACGTTCGACCGCCTCGCCGGCAAGACGGCGTGATCTCCCGCTGGCGAAGCTCGGCGCGGAGGTTTCTGTTCTCCAAATGGGGCCACTACATCATCCTCGTGCTGGTCGCGGTGGATGTAGCTTGTATCTTTGCCGATTTCCTGATCCAGCTCCACAACTGTGAGGTGAAACAGAGCACTCCCGGATGGGACATGGCGCAGGAAGTCCTGAGCCTGGTCAGCCTAGTGTTTTCTTGTCTCTTCCTGGTCGAGCTGGCTGTTACACTCCTCAGTTTTGGCCTAAGGTATTCTACTCTCCATGTCTCTTCTTATCCTTCTTGTTTCACGCACTGGGCCTGTTTTTTCTTGAAGACTTTGTGCGCACCTCTGTTAAAGGCAGGGCATTGGTTGTTGAAATGAATATTGCTCCATATCTAATCATGCCGAAATAGCTACCTGTCTTCTAAGTTCCATATCTTCGACTCGGTGGTCATAGTCGCCGGCTTCATCGTCGACGTGACGACTCGTGGCACCGAAGAGGAACTTGGGTCTCTCATCATTGTCCTCCGTTTGTGGCGCGTGATCCAGATCATAGAGGAACTGAGTGCGGCCAGCGAGGATGCTCTCGAGAGGTACTCGGAGGAGGTCGAAAAGCTCAAGCGAGAAAACAGACGCTTGATGCAAAGCCAGGGTTCAGACGCGATCGAAGGCCAACGGAGCAGTTCACCTTCATCATTCGGAGGTGCGTGACTGAAAGTTCTTGCCTTCATGTTGCCTATTCATAAGATCAGAGAGAACGAAGACCATCCGCGTGGGTGCTAGTTATAATACTCTGGCTGTGGCTTGGTGGATAAAACCACAGCACAGGACCTAAGATTAGGTAGTACCATGAGAATGTTAAAATACACCTTGCGAGACTCCGTTCCATCGCACTGACTTAATGCTCTTCCCAATTGTTTTCATCGGATTCAGAAACGCAACAATCCAGAATGGTACAAGCTCACCTGCTCTTTTCCTCTTCAGGGTTTAAGGCTTGTCATCCCTACCTACTCCCCATTCCAGTAACACAGAAATAACCGTATGTGTAGTAGACCTATCCGTTGATTCCATCCTTTGTCAAATGCCTACTAAACAACGGCCCGCTATGCTCTGATGCGCTCGCGGAGATCCCGACTCGTCCGCTGTGGGTCGGTTTCAGGGACCAGGGTCCTAGCCAAGGCGGATGGGAATATCCGAACTTGTCGTCCAGTGACCCACTGTCAGGAATCCTTCCTGAGGATCCGGTTTAATGCTACGATAGGATGACGTAGGCAGACGGCGCCCCTGACGCAGAAGACGCCCCCTGACGTCACGACCGCAAGATCTTTTCTCCGTTCCTTTCGTTTTGATTCTTTGGCAGAATGATGTCAACATACGTAATAATTTGTTTGCATGCTTATTTGATTTGTGCGCCCGGCTTAGGCCGAGGCTAAAAGTCTTTGTTGCAAATTGGACGCCGGAGACGTGTAAATAACGATGGGTTAATCCCCACTCTCCGGCATAGTTGATATTCTAAAATATATCGGCATGAGCCTCAAGCTTTCAAGTCCATATAGTATTTCAGGGTTGACCGACTGCCAATCCCTTACACCCACTGATCGTACGATACGAAAGACTTGACTACAGGTTGCTTCTCACCGTATTTTCCAGTGCAAAGGATCCGACAAATACTGTCTCTTGTTAGCGTCACCTGCGCTGGGTTCTTGCTTTCCTCCTTAAATCGCAAAATGGTATACTATGTCTATGGCTGGGTACCAATTTTAGGATATTTAATCTCTGTTGATAGGTTCCAGTAGTGACGCTGCTTACTGATGCTATAGATACTTCAAGGTCTTTCTTTCACATTTACTCTCAGGTACTGACTATCTATAGAGCAAGTGGAAATTGAAAAGAAGTAGTCGTCGGCGGTGATCTCCATTTGAACAAAGGCTAAGTAGAAGGCTCTATATAATCCTGGGGTATTTATTTGAAAGTCATCAAGAAATCCCATTTCAAGGAACTGATTCCAGCTGCCAAGCCCGTAATCCGGCAACTCCGGATAGGGAATATCAGGAGTCAGCGAATCTTCAGTTCGAAGTCGATCATAAGCCCTCTCCTTCCATTCGTTCTTGGCCAAGGCGTCGTTCCGTGAGATCCTGATCAGGTTCTGGGCCGTTTATAGCACCTCTTTGGTGAGGTGTGTCTCATAAACCTGTGCCAGGATTGAAAGAATCTCCATCGCCTCCGGTAGCAGGGCCAGGCTGGCTTGCGTGTCAACAGAAAGCAGAACACAGACCGATTGGAAAGGAACGCTGAGCTTGTTCCATCAAGCTTGCCTCAGCGCGACGAGTTTTCTGAGCTTAACGAACGCGGCGCAAAATACAGATAAGATGGCGGATGTGACGTTTGGGTCGGGGCGGATGTTGACCGACAGAAGCCGTCGGATGAGGCATAGACAAACATCTGTTTTCAGCAATGCGAGTGGGGGTGGCTCATTAGGGACATCTTTGACCTGTTCAAACAACGCCTCGATTACGAAAGATCTGCCGTGGTCTTCTTTCATGCAGTCGTCTGCACGCTATAGAATCTGGATGAGCGACACTACATGATCGGTGGAAGTCTCATCGTCCTTGGAAATGGGCTGACAGTTGACATTGTCTAATCGGACTGGCGCTCGTCCATATTCGGCTGCGAACAGGTAATTCAGAGACCACGCCACCCAGAAAAGACTTCGTCGCAGCGCGAGCTCTTCTTCGTCAAAAAGAACTTCGTCTGAAGAGCTAGCAAATAAATCTTCATTCAAATCGCGGTGCAGGGTCATTACTTCGGCGAGTTGCATCGTCGTGCAGCTGGCTATATAAGAGATATGAGGCCGAGTTGTCAGGCGAAGGTAAATGGTTCTCAAGACCCATGCCGTGACATGGTCCAGATTCAGTATCGCGCCTGGCTCAGAAATGGGGGCATCAAGAATCTGTCTTGCATGGAACCAGTTCAAATTCATGTGGGTGTTGATTGGAAGAGAAAAACGAGCCGAGCGCCACTTCACCGCAGATCACGCCTTCAAAGCTTGAAGATCCAGGGTTAGAGCTCCAATAGCTGCTAATCCGATTTCTGTAGACTTCTCGGTTCAGAAACCCAAGATTTCTGTAGACTTCTCGGTTCAGAAACCCAAATATTGGATGTACGACTGTGAAATAGGCATCGGATAAGGAACGACACTCTTCTAGAGACAGATAAGTGGAGATCTTCGGCTGAATAACGGTGGCACGCTCTGCTCGGATTCCAATATTCCATGCGTAGGAGTGGAGCCTAGGGGGATTGGTTTCGTTCAAATTGTGCGCAAGTACTCTCGGAAAAGCGACAGCACTATGAGCGCTGATATACCTGCTCTTGGTCTGGAATAAAATCTTCGCCGACTTGAATCTTGAGTCGGACACCGAAGCTGCCTTAGAACTACTGACAGATTGTCCAAATTCGGGACTATCAAGAACGGCAGGTTGGGATGCTGCAGTGCTATGGGGCTGTACTTGCGATTGCGGTGACAGCGGTGACGTTGGCACTGAGTTTTTCGGGTCTCCTCTTGTTCCAGAACATTTTCCATTGTGGGTACAATTGTACCCATGGCCTTGGCAGGATGCACATGGGAAGTTGGCATCGCATTTCCTTTTCCTCTTTTTCGGCAGGCGTCGCAGGCACGAAGCGAGCGCAAGCGCAGATAAGAATTATCAGCGGCTGGTAGGTCGTCAGGGGTCGTTCTTCTCGGGGACATATTTCTGGGCTAATCATAGACAGATAAAATTCAAGATCTGATCGTCGCGTCAGCAGCTATACTCCTGAATTATGTACTTATTGTTGGGATGATGTTAGCATGTACAGGGATCGTACCCAGGACACCCGCAGCTCTCGCAATGACCACACCCTACCCCTAACCTTTTTGAGAAACTATGAACTATGAGCGACGTCGGTACCCGAATTGTGTATTCCTGGTCATTAACTACGCATTAACTACTTGGCTTCGTGCTGTTTTTGAAGCTAACAAGTGGTAAGAGCCGCAGTTTGGTGTCGCGAAAGTCACATTGTTTCATCGCTCGCCATCAATCAGCACAGTCCGGCGCTCAGCAAAGTGCAGGGAACTTAGACTGCAATGGAAATTTCACATTTCAGCTAAATCTCACGGAAGGATTAGCGGCCACTAATTATTCTATTATTTTCCCCCTTGATTCAAAAGTTATCTCTACGGAATATCTAAGAGTTCAGTGAACATCTTCCGTACGTTTTCCTCGTCGCCAGACTCACACCAAGAGCGCACCTGCTCGTCACTAATTCGGTCTTGCTGGAGACAATCGTGCAGAGTTTTCTTGTGAATGACTAAGGCGGGAGAAGTTGAGATAGCCTTCACCCTCAATCCGCCCATGATGTCCTTGAGGTGGTCGGGTGCTTTTCCACCACCCTGACCCCCATAAAATACGACCGCGGTAGGTTTACCCCTAGAAACCCTGAACCCCTGAACCCCTGGGCCACCGGTTTCCCCCATAATCGGAGGAACGGTCACCGAGATGTTGGGATGGAGTACTCAATGTGTGATGGTTATCTATGGATTTATTACTTCTGCCCGAGACATCACAGACTCGATTTCGCAAGGAAGAAGGCGAAAAGACTACGACAGGAGAGACCAATTACGGGACATTGAAAAGCGTCGCGACTCAGGCACGACACGTCTTTCTAGATCCTTTGAAAATTGTCATGTTTATTCGATTTCCGCCCCTCTTGATAACGGTCTACTACTCCAGTATCACCTTCGCCAGCTATTATTTCGTGAATCATTCTCTCTGCCGCCGTATTGGTTCCCCCCAATAATACTGGGCTTGCTTTATGTACCCAGCTCCTTGGGGTACGTTTTGGCTTCATTGGTTGGAGGCAAGTGGATTGACCTGTAACGTGCGCCGCACAACAAGGGGCGGGAGCACGAACAAGGGAGAAAAGGAAGTGAGGGAAGTTGTACGATAGCTTATGCTGTGCCTCAAAGATGTATTGAAGCTTGCCCCCCCGGACTCCTCACTTTCCATCATCTATTTATACATTTTAATATAACATAATATATGTGAGACTCTGGGAGCCGGGGGCGCGGTGCCTCTCGTGTGACGAGGCGACCAGTATGACGTTACAACTTGTGACGAAGTGTGACCCGTGCGACGAGGTGTTACATGACCACATCATGCGTCGTGAGGCTGTTTCAGCTGGCAGATACGACGCGTCAGGCGGCCTGGTCTTTAGACTCGATTTCGAGGTTTGTATTCGAGATTTGGAAAAAATGGATTAATTCTTCGCAATTTGGGACTACGGTAAGCCTTGTATGTACTTAAATTAAAGATTGTGCGGTTTTAACTCAACTAACACTGCTATCCACATTAAAAGAAAGAAATGAAATGAAAGAAGTAACTGATAGTACACACAACCTCGAAGTAACGAAGGACGCAGTAGAAAAAAACACACAGTCACCTAATAGACGTAACGGAAGTGCGAATGATGCAAGGAGATGTTAAATGTGTGCGGCTCAGGCGGAACATTTCACATTCTTTGTCGACGCGCTTGCAGAATGCAGATCTTCGATGCCGGTACGCGTGTGCTGACAAGTACAATGTCTATGTAATCCTGACTATTTTATTATTTGCATAAGATGAGAGAGTCGATTAACGAAAACGGGTGAAATTTTTCAAAATAACGTTTGGCGCTAAATTATCAAAGGAAATTCTCTAACCTAATTAGGCTAATGTAATCATTTAGATTTATCCGATCAAGGCGGATAGGAAGGCGGATTTATTCGACAAGGCTGCGGATGAGGATCCGACAAACTTGTAATGGCGGATGGCGGATGGCGGATACGGTCAAATTAGGCGGATATCCGCATCCGACACAGCCCTAACGATATTCCTCATATACTGGCCAATAGTAGAAAAACCGGAAAGCTAAGAACTTCATTTTCAATGTCTTTGTCAAGCTCTGAGATAAATGGAATGTACAGTACCATCGGATTTTAATGTTGTGGTCGCTGTAACTTTACGCTTGGTATGGGCCCCTGTGTAGGGCTCCGGGACCGAAGACCGGTTTGCGACCGGTCCCGACTGAAAACCGGTTTTAAAAACCGGTTCGGTCTGTAATTTTGGCTGGTCCTGGGTCTGACCTCACGACCCTGGCCGAGCGATAAAAACCGGTCCGGTCTAGAGTCGCTGGGGGAACCGGTCGGACCGGATATGGAAGTACTAAAATGCCGGAAAATTAGAAACCATCTGTCTGTTCACATACGTATGGGCCCTGCTAGTACAGAATGTTCCCACCAACTACTACAATGGTGGAAAGCCAACGGCGCTGTGTATCCAAGGATGGCACTGGCGGCCTGTGCCTTACTTTGCGTGCAGGCCTCGTCGGTATCGGTTGAGAGACTCTTCTCCACCGGAAGGGACGTGGTAGGAATACGCAGGAGCTCGTTGAGCTCCAGTTCTCTTTCGATCCTTATGTTTCTCAGGCATCGTCTTATGACGACAAAAGAACTCTAATTTTTCTTCATTTTATATTTAATATTGTAGGTTTATTTTGTAATATTGGTATATATAGTAAATACCAACCGGTCTCGTCAAACTGGTCCGGTTCAGTGGTGAGGTGCGTTAAAAACCGGTCCGGTCCATGGGTCAATCGCCCCAAAAGCAAAGCGGTCCGGTCCGGGTCAAACTTGGAATCCGGTTCGGTCGCTTGGTCGTGACCGGATTTTGCAACCGGTCGGGGAGCCCTACCCCTGTGCCACTTCGAATAGGGGTCGGAGATTTGGCATTCTGCTTATCGGTGGGTGCATCGCAAACAAGAAAGTAAATCTGTACCGGTGTGGCTCATTCGGCCGATACCTGTCAGGACAATGAAACAACTTTCAACGCTCCCCGAGCCTTGTCGTTAGAGTCGCCAATTTTCCGTTGTGAGTTGATGTCATTGACCTTAGACGCCAATTATTATATTAGCCCGGAGATGTCTCTTCAAGTCGTCTTTTATGTTCACCTCTAAGCGAAAAATTGAAAAGGTACTAGATGGTCATTTTTACTTCGCTAGACAGTGGATATCATAGTACAATAGCACGCTTCCACACATGCAGGGATCAGTATGTGGCGCATATTCGTGTGGCAGTAGGAGTCGGCCTCGGTAAGCGAGGGTCAGAACGTCTGACATGACGCTCCCGAAAATGCGATGTCAGAGTTTAGGGTGCGGCTCAGTCGGCCGAATAATCGGTGTTTGCTATGCGATTCGGCGCTTTTCGGAGCTGAGGTTACTGTTTAGGTATTGTCCGCAAGCTCACCCGTTTAGGTTTAGGGATGAGTTTTGACGCGAAGGGAGTATTAGGGTTCCTGAAGGACATCAGCCGCACGCTCCATTAAGCATTTGCGTCGCGATAACGCTGCAGTCTTTTACAACTGTGCCCGACCTCAAGGATATAAAATGCCCGTCTCCTCTACTCGGTTGATACTGCATTCAGAATCACTATTTCATACATACAGCACTCTAAATCCAGTCAGTCTAAAGCAATTGAATCACGTTAAAAGCCACCAATGTCTCTCCAAATCCTAGGCAAATCAGTGGGTCCTATCGACTTCGGTCTCATGGGCTTCACTTGGCGTCCTACACTTACACCGGACGATCGAGCCTTCGCCGCGATGAAGCGCGCCATCGAACACGGTGCGAATTTTTTTAATGGCGGAGAGTTCTATGGTACACCTGTCCCGACCCTGAATTTGGATTTGATTAATCGGTTTTTTACGAAGTATCCAGAGTACGCCGATAAGGTTAGTTATTCTGGACAAAGATCATAGTGGAGAAAATGTGTTAATGAGGATGACAGGTTGTGCTTTCGATAAAAGGTGGTGTGAACTTGGCAACTTTAGCCCCGAATGGCAGTCCTGAATTCGTGCGGCAAAGTGTTGAAAATATCATTAAACACCTCGGCACTGCAAAGAAACTTGATCTCTTCGAATGTGCCCGTGTTGACCCCAATGTGTACGTCCCATAGCTGAAAGTTTAAGTTTTTGTATTTCTCTTACTGATGATCAATACAGTCCAATTGAAACGACGGTTGCAGCACTAGCCGCACTTGTCAAAGAAGGTCTCATAGGCGGCATCTCGCTCTCCGAAGTCAAAGCAGAAACCATCCGTCGCGCTGCAGCAGTCCACCAAATCTCTGCCGTTGAAATCGAATACTCACTCTGGTCGACCGAAGCCCGGGATCTCGGTGTTCTCTCCACATGCGCGGAACTAGGAATTCCCGTGGTCGCATACTCGCCTCTTGGTCGTGGCTTTTTAACCGGCCAGATTCGCTCAAGATCTGATTTCGAAGAAGGTGATTTTAGACTTCATTTTGATCGATTTTCGGTGGAAAATTTTCCGATAAATTTGCAGCTCGTGGACGAAATTACAAATCTCGCGCTAAAGAAGGGTATAAAATCGTCTCAACTCGCCATTGCATGGATTAAGAAGCACGAGTATATTATCCCTGGTTTACAAATCATTCCCATTCCCGGCGCCACGACGGTAGAGCGGGTTGACGAGAATTGCGCGCCGGTTGAGCTGTTGACGGACGACGAGTTTGCCGAGATCGGCGCGATTTTGGAAAAGATCGAAGTTAAGGGTGCACGATATTACAAGCGCGCTGAATCTCTTTTGTGGAGCTGAATATGTATCTTTTTCAGATGATTGTTAGCTAGAAATGGAATCAATCCGAAAAATTTGACTTTTAATAATATTCATCAACACACACAACTCATCTAACGGTCAATAATTGAAAGGTGCAAGAATGGGAAGTAATTCCTGGCTTGACCGGTCTACGCTCATATCCTCCATTTCGACAGGTGCCACAGGGCAGGCCACGGGCTGTAGTTCTGTCATGTTTCCTTCTTGATGCCAAAAGCGGTTCAGGGTTTCAAAATCACAGCAGAGATAAATTAGGCTTATTTGCCGGTATTTTTGAGGCGATATATGTGGCTGGATATGGTCTGAATGGTAGTTTCTTGGGCATTTGGTCGACGTTGGGTGCTCTCTATTCTGCGAATGCTATTCAGGGTTATCTGATCCTGATGTAGTAATTGATCTAGACTGATTGCAGGAATGAAAGTATTTGACAGAGAACACAAAGATGGTATGGTTGGTGTTGCAGGCTTCTTATTCTTAGATTTCAGCGCTAGGATTTCCACAAAATCACATAAAGCTTCCCGTTTCTGCTTTGCTCTCGGAACCTACTGTATTGCCAGTCTTATATTGACGTACAATCGGATGGACACTGTACCCACTTTGAAGCGAATTAAGTAAGACTACCTGGAGCGTGCATCCGCCCATGTTGACGATGGATTCTGGCCACAGCAAGAGTACCGACCACTCAGAGTTGACATCAATATCTGAAAGCTTAGCATCGCAAAACTATGGAAAAGGAATAATAGGCCCTCTTAGATCGTAAAGTGTTTTGGATTACGTGCGGGAGGAGGTCTAGAAAGTTTCAAGTGGTTTATCGAAGGTTACTATGCAACCTATGGTGTCTAGTAAACATCACGTCAATGACGCAAAGAGAGGCATGAAGAAAGGCCTCAATTTACAGAAAAGAGGGCTTTGGCAGGAAGAGTTCTGCAAGTCCTGTGGGAATGTATCTCTTGCAGACAATATGTGCTGTGCACTTAGGGATCGGCACGGATAAGAATTTTCGTTATCCATATCCGTATCCGTATCCAGGCAACATATCGTTATCCGTATCCATATCCATATCCAGAAGAAATGGGCTTATCCGTATCCGTATACGTCATATCCACCTAGGAATGACAAAAATATGAATGAAAGATATTACAACCATCACTAATATGAAATATACCGTTCAACTGGGATAAAAACGCTTTCATGAGCTTAAGATCGATGCGGCGATCCATACATATGAACCGGCTCACCTCGCTCTGCAAATGAGCTGGTCTAATATACGTAATTGATCGGTTTATATTCAGATATACAAGCTGTTGTTATTGTTACGGTTTCCACATTCGTACCCGATTCTATTATTGCTCTGATCGACTACCACGCCTGGATCACAATTCACAAAACAGATTTATAATTAATAAAAAAACGAAATAAAATACTACTTAAAAAATAAAGCATATATTAACGAGTTCTAGTACAATAATCAGCCACCGGATAAATCCCATCGCCGGATCCGCAGTCGACGCTGCGGCTTAGAAGCGGCGCTACGAACGTTCCTCGCAAAGCTACTGCGTAGCGCTGGGTGTTCCTTTTGACTATCTATTCCCGACACAGCCGAAAAAATTCAATACCTCCCTCGGTAATAATTTGCTTGATAACTTTATATATGTGTCTTATCCGTCTATCCGTATCCGTATTTTTTGACGGATATCCGCGGATATATCCGCTATAATTAAAAATGTTCAAAAATAATAAGTCGAGATTTTGGTTTAGGTTTTTATATTTTCTTCGAAAGTATTTTAGCTCCTCTTTAAATTTTAATTGGATCCGTGTATCCGTGCCGATCCCTTGTGCAGTTCACATCTTAGCAAATCAGCCAGATTTCAAAGCGCAGAAGTCTAGCATTTGAGTTGTCAATACTGTACTCCCGAGGCTATGAACGCGAAGCCGCAGCTTTCATGGTGAAAAAATACAAATCACATCGGCGACTGCCAGAGTTTGGAGTTGGAATCAATCGTATAAGAATAGATTTTGGGCTATAGCGTATATTTGTCTTAATAGTCTGTAATTCGATTCCAATTCTGTCAGGTTCGCCGATAACTATTGTTTTGCTTGCTGCAAGACAATTGCAACGCATGCCTGATTTACATCCAATAAAAACCCCAGAGGCAAAAACCACAAAATTGCGAGCATTTATGTCGGGGTTAGGGTGACCCAAAAATTGGCACTTTCAAATTGTTTGGTCGGTTCTCGCTGTCCGCAATATATGGCCTTTGATAGAGCTTTCGAAATTACGACTATTTTGCCTTCCCGTAGGTTCATCATGATAGATATGTAGATGGACACGCCACGACCGCTCGTAAAATGTTCGTTTGAGTAAAAACATAATCTGACAACAAAGACGGCACGTTGGCGTTCCCATTGGCCTCCGGGATCTCGGTCGAACCAGGGCGAGTATGAACCCTGATTGCCCTATTTCCGGGATACATTTAGCGCGGCGCCAACGTATCATGTAGAGACTAAACCCGTTAAGTTCGACCTTGGCTTGATCTCCGCTTGGAAATTCACTCACGGCGCCGCAAGTACGGCAGCCACTCCGTAGGTCAAATATCTAACGGTATGTACTATAGCCAACATCAGAGCATATCCCGCAGCAAAGGTTTGGCGACGCTAACAATGACTCACGGTTCACGGTTTCAGGGTTTCAGGGTTTATTCCAGTAGCATTGTGTTGAATATTTTAGCAGCACTTGATGGGGACAGGAAAGGAACGGATGGGAAGGGGCACGGACTGTTTGTGTGGCTGCCCTTAATCAAATGAAACACTCCCCCTCACCC
>JAJLTN010000279.1:0-13026 GCA_030568215.1 Lipomyces kockii
CTCTGCGGTGTGCTCGTGCCTAGTAAAATTAAGGTTCGCACATTTGGAAAAAATCGAAAAATATGGCCAGCAGGGTTAGGGTTAACCCTAATTGTCGGGACTAACCTGGATGCACCATACTCGACAGTATTATAGGGGATGGAAATCTAGATATGCCGAACGAAACGCTCTCGTACTATTTTGAGGACCATCATCTATCAGTTGTTAGTGCGCTACTCGATGAGGCACGATATGGAAAATCGCTATCTTAATAACCGACATCTATCCAACTATCACAGGAGCATTTTCAATTGCTTTTCAAACGCTACAGGTTCACCGATCCGAAGCTTTTTCGGACTGAAGTCCACCTAAATCCTGAGACTTTCGACTCTTTGGTTAGTGTCCTCCAAAATGCAGAGGTATTCCAGCAGTTGCGACTTGGTTCCTTGTCGGTGGAGAAGCTCTATAGATTCGGGCACTACGGGAATGGGACAAGTGTGGAAGAAATTGCGATTTGGGCGGGTAAGCATTGGCACTGTTGAGAATGCAACAATAAATCGTGGGTCCAGATGGATGGTGCTGTTTAGATGGTACCTTAATCTCCTTGTTGCAAAGCTACATCTACTATGGGGACAGGCAATTACCGGATCACCCTCCAGGTAGTTTGCCCGATAATTGCATGCGTATACTGTTGCTAGTAGACAAAGATTGTGTCAACGGGAAATTAGCAGTGTTTCATCTTCTTCGCTAAGCCCTATCATCCGTCACGCCCGTGCCACGTGTCGATAAGGACTTTCTTTATTTTCATGTTCTTTTCTTTACCTATATATAGCTGGGAGAGCACTTGGTAATTCAATTCAGTTTTGATCTAGCATCTCTTTCCATCAACCGGAATCACGTGATTTTCTTTTCGGTTGAAAGATTGTCTGTACGCCAGACTACACAATTATAGACTATGTCACTGGCATTCCTGGATCTCGGCCCGATAGTGCTTGCTTCAAATCGATGAAATTATTCACGAGTCGACAGGAGATTGCCATCTTTGCGCAGTCTGTGGATAGCTGTCAAGCGTGAAGCCCGCAACAGCATTAATGCAAGCGAATGCGTTCCACCATAGCGTGGACTGGCAATGAGCGAGCCTCCAAGATCCAGCTGTTGAAACTCTCTGCCACATTCGACATGCGATGACCTAGGCGATTGTCCCGGCCCTCCGGTCCATTTCTGATCAGCCATGTCACTTTAGGATGTCAGATTACCTGAAAAGGAATAGTGTGGCGTAATGCTGTCCTTGCGTGGTAGGTGCCCGACGCCAAATACAACGCTTAAACAAACATATTCGATCACATCTCAATACTACAACCCAAGTAAGAAGTCCGTAAAGCGAAGTGTTAATGGAAGAATAAATGTTATGAAGAGGCTCGACATAGCCAATTAGGCTGCTCGATTCCCCTCTGAGGTGCGTGCCAATCGAGATCTGGCGGACATTCTCGATGAGGAGGTCATTTGGTGAGATCCCTCTAAACCAGTCCGAAATCAACGATGGTTTAAAGTGTCTTGAATTTTATCAAAAATTGATATTGCCATTCCCATAAAAACTTTTTCGTTCTTTCGAAAAAGTTATAAATTAACTTCTAGGGTTAGGAATCGACCTGATTATCGGGAATAAACCTAGCACCTTTGGCGAAGTACTATCGTACTAATTACTCGCTAAATTTAAAGTTCGGCTGGAAGCGACTTTGCCGTTTTGGTTGAGAGCCCTTGATGAATCTGGGAAGCTGGTTCGGCTGCATCAGTTTGTGCCTGTTTGTCTTTTATCCTTTGAACAATATTCTCCTCCATCTGCTATCCAGCGAACCACAACCAAGGGAACGGGCATGAGACAATTAGCCCAGAGGTTTTCAAACGCCACTGATAGATTAGCCGAAACCTTAATATCATCGCATCACGGAGGCTACTGAGGAGCCGTCGTTTGTGAACGTGCAACTGTCGATAATGTCCCTGCATCGTGCAAACCCAAATACTCCCAGTAGTTCGCGTATGTCTTAGCCGTGCTGCTCCAACCCCGTGCTGGTTGAGTGGATGATCTGACTTTTTCGAATCATCGTAGTAGAAAGATCGACCGATTCCGGGAAGGATAAATAATCGGTTAGCTGCTGTCTCATTTGAGTCAAGCGATTGATTTACAAAGCGAGCTACCACTTACGTACTGCCAACATTGAACGCAGGCTTACTTAGATATTTGCACAATGCGTCTTTCCTCAAGACTAATCTTTGCTGCCACGAGCACAATTGCCTGCGTTGCTTCGGCCGCCGCCCTGAATATCACCATCAATCAAAATGTGCCCTTTACTCCAGCAAAGCTTCCGGCTCCCTACGCTGCGACGCAATGTGACGAAATTGTCGAGTTGTTCGGTAGGCTTGGTCGCACGACTGTGTGGAATCTCGTTGAGAAGGTCCATGTCGAAGGTGATACTTTCGAGCCGGAAGGAATGGTGCGAATCGGTGATGATCGCTACTTCGTGAGCGCTGGTGAATACACCACGCCCACCGTCAAGTACGGAAATAACGTCATCATCAACGGAACGGATCGCACTGCTGGCTCCGGGTTTGCTCACGTTATTGTCTTCGACGGCAAAGGCAAACGTGTCGCGGACGCCACGCTTACTGAGCGGGGTGCTATTGAATACCATAACGGCGGCATTGATTACGACGGCGAATTTATTTGGGCAACCATAGCACAGTACCGTCCTAATTCAACGGCCACTCTCATGCGCATCGACCCTCGCACGCTCGAGCCGACAGTCATCCTCCACGTGGCGGACCACGAGGGAGGAGTCGTCCACGACACGCGCACCAACAAGTTCGTGATGCTCAACTGGGGCTCACGCAATGCCACCACATGGAACAGCCATCACAAACCAGCTCCCTACCCTTCCTTCACTACCTTCCGAGAAGACACCAGGAACCCAAGCTACTACGTCGACTACCAAGACTGTAAATTTTTGGGCCACCCTAAAGCTTTCAACCACCGAGGCACCATGATCTGTTCGGGCGTCGCGTCTCTGTCGCCAACGGTTAACATCGGCGGCGTTGCTCTCGTCGACATGGACACCATGATTCCTGTCGCGGAGGTCCCGATTACTATGACTAGTGATCTGGGTGTTCCAGTCACCCAGAATCCCATGGATGTGGCCGTTGTTGATGGTCGTCTAAGGTTCTATTTCATGCCTGACCAGCACAACTCCACGTTATACGTCTACGAGGCAGACCTGAACAGCCCGTTTGAGTACTGAGGTGGAGTCTAAGAGATCGCGGAGACTTACAACCGGCATGGTATTAGAGTTCGGGAATGCTGATGAACCATGCTGATAATTTTAAGTAGTCTGAGTCCTTTGAACAGGTACAAACTAATGTATTTTTTTTCATTTTCTCAACGCGTACGCCATCACGACCGCGCACGGTGTTTCACAGTTATCATGGGGCTAACAAAAGTGCCCATTCGTACAGATTATCCAGAAACAAACCCTTAGTAGATTACATACACAGTAACTGTCTACGCTAAACTGATTTGGAATAGGTGCCAATACAATTCTGACAGATGGACCTCTTGCTTCATGTATATGCCAGTGAAGTTTAACCTCTTGAAACAACATCAATGCGGTCTGTGACTTTCGTTACATATATCGCGATTTTGTAACTCACTAGCGCAAATGCTCGCTTGCTATTATCGAATCTACAAAGTTCAAACGAGATTTGGTTGACAGGTCGAAGCGGACCTGTTCTTGCCAGTGTTGTGCGATGAAAGTGGATATGTCTGCAAGCATCATGTCTCGTACTTTGGCGAAGGGCCGGTTTACTGTTTAACCACCTCCTCGCTTTCATTGTGCAATTGTTCCGGTAGACGTCCCCAGTTGTTTGCCTCAATGACAGTACTATGATCGGAAAATCAGTGACTAACGAAGGTGAGAAGCCCAGAAACGCTGTTGATTTCGTCGATGATATCGAACACTTTGAGTTAGAAGAATGTGGGAATCCTGACATCTCACGAAAAATAATGGGAAGATGCAACACAAAACCATATTATGAGGGATTCACAAGCATATCCCGCCCATTACAGACCATGCGGAATGCATCTGCTGGCAGCTTCACTTTTTTTAAACGTATGACCGAAAGCACGTGCTAAGCCCTATGCGCTATAGCCAGGGGTACATCTTCCGCGATACGGGTGCCTGAATAAACCTTAAAACAAGTTTTGGGTTAGGGTGGCGTCTCTGGATAATCTGTACATACGTAAATTTATCCATCCATCGCCGTGTCAGGTGTATATCGACTTCGACAGCTAAACCCTGAACCGGCTCTGGTTCTTGTAGCGTACTGCAGAGGGGATCGCCGACAGGAGAGTGGCTACAACTGTCCATCCATACAATTAAATGACAAACAGACAAAAAATATGCGCCGAAATGATTGATACCCACCAGTCACGGGAAATCCGCACCACAGGCCTCAACTCAGGCGAAGCTAGGGTTAGGGACCCAAATTCTGGCGCGTGGATTTTCAACTGGGCGCAGTACATCAGGTTCGCGGCAAATATCACACGTCCAGTCTTGTTGAGCTTTGTATATTCATCTAAGACGAAGATTACTACCTTTTTGCTTGAGTCTGCTGGACAGTATAAAGCTGTAAATTAAACCAAATACTTCCTACTTATATAACTCTCGGCTTATTGCCGATTGAAACCTGTAGAGTCTGTGGTCAGATGATGGGATCCGCCACAGCACGGCTTTTATGAGACACCATACAGAAGTGCAAGCTACATATATAAGGCTGGAACGAGATTTGAAGTGAGAATCGAGAAGCCCCTTGATATCTGATTTCAGAGGCTTGTTAACTATAGACCGCCTGTGTGGTAATCGGCGTCAATGTTGAAATATAGATCAATTGTCCACTATGCGCATTGCTGCCACCATCTTCTCTTACATGGAAAATACACAGCTGTTTGCGGTTACCCTTGTCTAGCCATCAAGGCTTCTTCTGACCATGCACAAAATAACTAGGGGCTATGAGCGCAATCTGTCAAACACTGGAAATCCACTTACTAATCTTGAGTAAACCGCACTTCATCTCCGTCAAGCTCATTTCGTATTTGTGCAGTGAAGGCTATAATTTTCGGAATGCTCCACTATGAATTATTAACCATGAGAGCAACACACGTATCAGGATAACGTACCCTAACACCTTCGAAAGGCGTCTGGCGGACATATCGAAGACCCCCTTCTTTATTGCTGCCCAATCTAAGTGCGCAAATGATATAAAGGGGCAGTCACCGGGTAAAGAATATTCTTACACGCATGGTAGCTCGCATCGAAGGAGATGGAGCAGTTATCAAACGAAGACGATTTATACTCAAGAGTGCCTCAGAGTCCGAAATCGGCAGGAATTAGTTGCTGGTAACACATGCTCGCTCAACGGACATTGACTAGCATTCACTCATTCCTCCGCACTCCAACTTGCCCGAGATGTTATTGCGGCGTTGTATTGGCGTCTAGAGTCAAAGCTCGAAAGTCGCTGGCTGTCTATCAACGTCGTAGAAGTAATTCTCCCAATTACTTGGGCTGCTGTGAGGATGTGCTGCCTGGGCTTGCAGCCGCCTACTAATTGCCAAACCGGCACTCGAATTGATAATGTGCTTATGATGGTAAGAGCAATCTGCTGCAAGATCGAGCAACCTAACCAGGTTGCATAATTCCGGTGTTTATCATTCAATGCAAGCGGTACGACCGGGCCGATGGCGGCCAAACAGTGCGAGACAACACATGTTAATAAATACCGTCTGATACGACAAAATAGTATTAGATACAAGAGCGAAAGGGCGCAATATCTATGCTATTAGAGATAAGCAGCATGTCGAAAAACGGCAACAGGTGGCTCTTTTCGACCCCGAGAATGAAGACTGCATTAGCAGCAATTGGGACATACTATATACAAAGTCCGATGCAAATGAGAAGATCTGCAAATTCAATTTTCAAGGAATATCCGCTGTCGAAATATCATGCAGTTGTCAAACGAGCAGTACCACACCTATAAGTATCAGACCCAGAGTCGCACAGATATCTGGGTAGATATCTCAAATATTGTCACCATACAGATGTTCACAGCTAGTGAAATAACATATGAAATCTCACTATCTGAATTTGTTAGCATTACTGCTAAAAGAGCTTGATATTTCCTACCAAATCTTGCTCCCACCAGGCCAAGGAGCAGAAAGGATGCCCCAAGGGATATCAATGATCCCCGTAGTCCCATATCTGAATAAATTTTGGTAGAGGACGTTCATGGGGCCGAGTAAATTCTACTGACATAGTAGCCACTCGAATAATGGCGAAAATCGCAGTGGCGATAGAAATGCCGAAGACGAGGAGAGTGGTTTTAAGGTGGCACATATTCGGGGACTACAGCATGATTTCTGTCGAGCGGCATACGGGTTGTACTCCTAGCCTACTGCTTGCCGGAACTAGACGGCAACGAATAGGAATATCTTCTCATACCAACAGCTTGTATCCTGATCCCGCAAGGATTGTGCTCTCTGCAGAGTTTACCCTACGCGGCAAGAGAGGGAGTAGAGCAGCCAAATGAGGCTCACGCTGTGCAGGAACGCTGACTAGCTAAATAATACTGTTCCGGAGCGCGGCTGACAAAATGAGTCTTACGCTGTGCTGTGCCTTAGCGCGGACGAGCTAAATTAGGTTTACGTTGCGCAGGAGGACAATCCAGCTATCATATGAGACGTTTACGCAGTGCGGGAAGAAAGCAGGTGGAGACGCGTAGCCCAAAATTAGTCAGCTAAGCAGCTGCCGGAAAGAGGAATCATCTAGCATTGGCTGATCGAGAATTGCGGCAAAGCTCAGTGTCGGTTCCCCTGTGTCCTTCCGTGCGGTGGTAGCGAGTTGCACTGAACTAGGAGTTGCTAGTTAAAAGGGTGAATGAAACACCGAGAAAACCATACCTTTAGTCACCCATCAAGCTCTTTCCACCCTACTAGATACATAGCTATCTGACAACAACACGGGAGCCAGCACTGTGTTGTGCAGTGCCCCTACGCCCCCGACAAACGAGCTGATATCCACCAGAGGCATCTTCTCCTAGCCACTGCCACCATGGTGCCTCCTCCAGTCTCTGCCTCCACTACTACCGCCCTCCTCGTACTCACATCTGTGGTCACGCTCGTGTCGCTCCTCATCAGGAGGTTCCAGCGGCAATCCCGCACCCTGCCGGCTCGCCCCACGACCCGCCTAGTGAGAGCCCTCTCGGCGGTGCTCCCGGGCAGCGTCCTCCTCCCGGGCGACGGGGCCGCGTTCACTCGGGCGACAAACGCGTACTGGGCCGCACAGGAGGGCGAGGCCGGCCCGGGCTGCGTGCTGCGGCCGTGCGACGCCCCGGAACTCGGCCGGGCTGTCGCGATCCTCCGCCAGGACCATGCGCGTCAGCGGCAGGCGGGCACCGCACGCGGGGTCGGCCTGTTTGCCGTGCGCAGCGGCGGCCACTCGGCGGTCTCCGGCGCAGCCAGCATCAAGGACGGGGTCCTGATCGATCTCAGCCTCCTGTGTGAGGTCACGCCATCCGACGATGGGACCAGCGTCACCATCGGCGCCGGGGCCAGGTGGAAGAACGTCTACCAGCTCTTGGACAAGATAGGTCTTGCAGTGGCCGGCGGCCGGAATTCGGACGTGGGCGTCGGTGGTCTAACGCTGGGAGGCAAGTTCTTCGATCCTTGTCACTGGTCTCCTCTGACGTCTCTCAGGCGGCATCTCGTTCTTCTCGCCCCGGTTTGGCCTGGTCTGCTCGAACATCCTGAGCTACGAGGTTGTCCTTGCCTCGGGCTCCGTCGTCGTCGCCTCTGCCTCGGAACGGCCAGACCTATGGCGGGCGCTGAAGGGCGGCTCAAACAACTTCGGCATTGTCACCCGCTTCACGGCGCGCAGCTTCCCCTCGGCCAAGATCTGGGGTGGCTTCCTATATATGCCCCCGTCCCAGGCAGACAACGTCCTCGCCGGCTTCTACGAATATGTAAACAGGACGTACTCCCATGATCGGGGCACGTCCTGCGACCCGGACGCGGCAGGGCCGATCGCCTGCTTCACCTATGTCCAGCAGCTGGGAATCCAGGTGATATCTGTAAACATCGTGCACACCAGGCCGGCCGAGAACGAGAAGAAATGGCCTCGGAGCTGGGAAAATTCCGCCTTTGCCTCTGTCTGGCGCTTCTGGAGCACGTGCAAGGTCCGCACCCTGACCAGCGCAGGTAAGGAGATGAGCACGCTTAATCCCCCGGGGAAGCGCCAGGTCCTTGCCACGACGACCATCAAGAACGACCCGGCCACCATCGCCGGCACCCACAACGCATACCGCGCCGGCATCGACGCCATGCGCCGGGTCCGGGGCGGCACCTGGACGCTCGTCCTGCAGCCGCTCGTGCCAGAGTGGGCGGGCAAGGGCGACGGGAATCCGCTCGGCCTGGACGAGGGTCCCAGCGAGCCGCTCGTGCTGGTGAGTTTTACCGTGAACTGGAGCGATGCGCGCGACGACGCGCATGCGAGGGCGACGACGCGGCGCGCCGTGGAGATGATCGACAGGATGGCGGCGGAGACGGGGAGCAACCACCGGTATCGATACCTGAACTACTGCGACAAGTGGCAGAGGCCGTTTGAGGGCTACGGCGAGGAGAACTGGCGGTTTCTGAAAGGGGTGAGTAGGAAGTATGATCCGGAAGGGCTGTTCCAGGAGGCGTGCGCGGGTGGGTTCAAGCTCGATATAAAAGATGAGGGCTGGTGAGAAATATCCTAGGAGTCTTTTTATAAGTATAAGAATATTTTCATCGCAATGTGAGGGGTACTGGTTCGAATCCAGTTCTGGCCCCCTCCCCTAAACTCTACCCTAAGAGATTTTTATAAAGATATATTAAAAGTAACTATACAGTAGCATCTTGAACCGAGATGAAAGGCGACTAGATGGCATTTTGAGGTTCTGTTTCTGTATAGTCTATGACAAATTTCATCCTAATACGGTTTCCTCGAAGTTAAAAGGGCTTCGATCTTTGTCTGCATGACTAGAGTCGTGATCGATTAGCTCCCTGAGGTACGACGACTGACGAGTAACTAGATTCTACGAATCTTAATAAATGTAGTGCTATCAAAGCTAGGCTCCTGGATATTGTCTTTTGAATCTAGCTATAAGTGACATACCCCTATTAATTTAGAATTGTATATATATTAGACTCGTGCCTTGGGGTGTATCTAGCCGTACCGTTAGATAGTTCGTAGGCGGTTGGCTTTTTTTGAGTATGGCGATCCAAACTGTCCGTGCTTGGTACAACTTCTGTAGCAATGCTAGAGTTGTCGTTAGGGACGCTTACATATATACTTATAGAGTCCGATTCGCTGTTTGAGAATAACAGCCAGAAGGTATCCTAGATACATTGCTGCACTAGCCGAAAATAAGACGGAGTGCCTCTATAGACGCGGAAAGTTTTAATGATTTGTCCGTTGACGTTTAATAGCTCCAGAACGAGGACTAATGTTGCGATAGCGCCCTCCGCCGCATACTATTTAAAGAAGCTTAGTGAGGTCGTCCTTATTAATACTCTAGCGTTGTAGATTTTGTCTCGACCCTAGCATTCAAAGAGGACTTGAGCATGCCTTGAGAATATACCCTAGAGAGTTCTGACATCGGACGATAGGTCACTCTTCCCGCCATTTTCTGTACTCATCGTGTCAGGGGTTTGAGATAATATGACGGCCGATAGTGAATGTGTAGGCAAAGAAAGACTGGGAAGACTTACGCCTCATAGAGATCGGTGTCATCGGAAAGAACCGGACTGCCCATCATCAAACCGTCTGCGTCCTAGGCCAAATCGAGCCGGGAGATCCGCCAGCGGACGTTGTAAGTAGCTATACTGAGACATGATAAAGTAAGTTAGACCAGTTGCAAAATAACTTATTCCAGCTACCCGTAATATCTTGGAGTATAAATTGAAACCATCAGTGACGGACGTGGGCGGGGAGGAGGTCAAGAGGCACTCTGAAATGTGAATTCGATAATTACAACTCGACCTGAGCTATACCCGTACCCCACTGTGCAGCCGTGAATAGCTGTAACTCTTGGTCGATACTGTATTCGAAAGGAAGCCAAAGAACCTTTTCTCCTCCCCGACTCACCCAATGTTCCCCAATAAACACAGACTGCGAAGGGCTCACTAGCGAAAGAGCTGCACTACTGAGGGAAAATACTGTATGCCCTCTCAGTAGAACATGCCGATCTAAACCGAGGACCGGCCCGCACCGCCTCTGTGATGCGTCTCGGCATCAAAAAAGTCTAACGAATAGTGCTAGTTTAGTAAAATTTGCGGGTCAATTTTAAATCCATGTAGAGTTTAGACTGGAGCTGGTTTCGCATCTTACCTTAGCTGGAAATCGTTGTAAGCTGTCCTTCTTTGGAGGTTGCACTGCCGCCGGTACGCGCGCCCACCCATGGGTCTGACATGGCTGTGCAAGCATAGATGGCATAGCATTGGTCGCTATGGGAGCGATGGCGCGCGTACGGGCAGTGCATCTCTATCCTTTCCAGAGCCGGAACTAGAATTCAGGAACCTGCAATCCAGAAGTGAGAACCTAGTTCGGGGAGTCTATACTTTCCTTCTCAATATCCCCCGGCAAGAAGTGAGCCACCGGATTTGATTGGCAAAACTAGCAGCGTTCTTTCGGTTAAGAAGTCGGTTCGAATAGATCACGTGATCCGGCGTTCCTCATGCATCCCTCCTCAACCTCCATTCCATGAGAGCAAATTCGTGGAATATACAGCTACAGCACGATATACCTGGTCCTAAGGACTATGACTAGAGAGCCTGGATTCTGAGGAATCGTCAGGTATTACTTGATCGCTATATCACAGATGGAAAAGACCTCAGGCGATGATAGGGTTAGGGAACTAGATTCTCAGGCCGCCACCATGGCTCGTGGATTTTCAACAAGGCTGGGCGCAGTACATCAGGTTCGCGGCAACAACAGACGGAGCGTCACTGCCGCAACGTGTTTTCATATCTGGATTATTACCACAACTTCAACATTAGGCAGCTATCCTAATTAACTCATAAGCCTTCATAAATAATGCTTCCATTTAGGGCTGGACACGATATCGCCAGAGGAAAATTCCTGGCGATATTTTGGGCGATAATATCGCCTATAATATCGCTTAAGACGATACGATATACAATGTAATGTGTGAATATCGTATCGTATCGCCTTAAAGCGCACGTGACTCTCTTCCTGTACGGGGTTCGGCTACTTAAGATCTTGGCTCTATTTTTTAAACACACTTTGCCACTTTGCAGCTTGAAAACAACGAACATTAATTGGCTTAAGTTACATAATGTTGGAACTCTACCGAAAACTGCATCAGACAAGTCATGGCCCTCTTTATTTCTGTTTAAAGAAAAGAGAATAAAAGGAGGGTCTCCCCATATGTACTTATAGAAGACAAACAAAAAAAGAAAAGTAGAAAAGAAGAAGACGGAAATGTTGCCACCCTTCGTTTACTGTTGGCAACGACGACAGGCTCTAAGCGTCCTCAAAGGCATACCCGTCTCTCACCAGCATGAGCATTCTCATGGTTTCCGGACTCATAGAATACCTTCTGAGACCCAATAAGTCTCGTCCTTTGTTGAACACTCTCTCTGCCGCAACTTCCGATGCCGGAATTGCAAGGTAATCCCGGGCGGCCATCCGGGGGAATTCTTCTTGACGCGCTTTCCACCGAGCACAGAGCCAGCTCTTGTCATTGGATACTACTTCTGAAACGTCAATAGTTTCACTTTTAAAGTATCGATCGATATCGGATTGCGGCTCTCTTTTAGGCTGCAGTCGTTGCAACATTCTAGCCTCTAAATTAGACTGTCTCTCCAATGAATTGTGAGCTGGTTTCGGCTCTAATTGAGATGGATACTCCCTATGAAGTCTCTCCTTTATTGCATTCACAATAAACTCCCCATCTTCGCCAAGCTCCTTCTGCAACAGGCGTGCTTTGACGCGCGGATCTAGCATTACCGCTGCCTAATAGGTGTCCGGTTCGTCCATAAACGTGTAATACTTCTGGTACTTAGCCAATCCGGCTGCAACGGCAGCGGCGATATCTGCATTTAGTTCTGAGAATTCTTCCTTGCATTCAACTGCATCCTGTAGAAGGTCCGAGAGCTCATAATAGATGCTCAGTGCGAGACTGATTTGTGGTGTACCACTTGACACCAGCAATGTGAACTCGTTAAATCTCGTAAGCACTTTATGTATTTGTTGCAAGTACTTCCAGTCTTCAGAGGAAAAGGGAGGAATCTGATTCTGTAATCGAATAAACTCTTCGATCTGCCTCTTTGAAGCGAGTCCATCGTCCAGCATCTGGTAGGTGGAGTTCCACCGGTTGTCAACATCATAAGAAATAAACTTGTCTCGCAAGTCATTAATTTTACATATGTTCTTCCAGCTGTGTTTTCGTTGAGGGGTTCTAGCAACCCACAGAGCTAGAATTCGGAGGCGTGCCACTGCAGACTACTTCCGATCTCTTTCCCCTCTCTGAGCTTATCACATGCATCGCTTGCGCTCTTGCCGCCGCCCAATTTCAGGACTGAGAGGATTTCCTTCACGATAAGATTAAGAATATGGGCCAGACAGCGTATATAACTATCGAGGCCATGATATCGTAGGGTATGATTGTCCGACATGATGCTGCCAGTTACAAGTCTTGTCGAGAGATTGAAATACAGTTCTGAGACTAATGTCTCATTATTACTCGCATTGTCTGCAGTAATTGTCAAGAGCTTGTACTCCGGATCAAGCTCTATGAGAAGGTTTTCCACCATTTCTGCCAGATTTTCTCCGGTATGTCCCCCTTCAATCTCCTTAAACTCAAGAAGACGTTCTTGGTACTCAAAGTCTGGATTTAGCCAGTGGCCTATAACCGCGAGAACTGCGATAGAATTTTTGCTCGTCCAGGCATCCAGCGAGA
>JAJLTN010000279.1:13047-77015 GCA_030568215.1 Lipomyces kockii
GGAGATCTGCAAAAATTGCGCGAAATGTAGATCTTTCTATAACTGTAAACGGCTGCAACTCTGTAACCGTCCATCGGAGGAGATTTCTTTCAAGCCGTGCCTGATGAGAGCTCTCAGCTCTGTTTTCCAAATAGCACTAATTGATATTTGTCCGGGAGCCGAAACACTAACGCCATTAGTAATACCATGCTTTTGCAGATGAAGCTTCATATTACTGGTAGATGTCCCTCTAACTGAATTGAAGGTCTTCCAGGTGCAGCCAGGCTGCTGACAGCAAATTTCTTTATCAACTTCCAATTTCTTAGACCTCTTATTGATGAATTGCCTATTGGGTAGTTCTGTGACAGTGAAGTATGCCCAGAGCCACTCAGTAACAGGTCTGGCTCGGGATCCTTTTGACGTGTCGGATGTACTATCGGCAACTGACGCGTCTTCTAGTACCTGAGAAGCAGATTCTTCAAGTAAGACGTCCGTGCCTGCGACATTATCGACAGATCCATCAATCGTTGATTCTGAATCTAATCGAGGTACTTTAGGAAGTCGATCTTCAGGATCAGCCTTCCTCATCACTACCATCATTGAGGAGGTAATAGTCGACTTCGGGACGGAAACGGGGAGGAAGATTATCCGGCTCGTGACCTGTACCTGGACTGCGGAGGGATCTGTTCGACATTGGGATCTGATATAGAGATACGGATAGTTTTGATAGCCAAGTTCGATTAAAACTGAATGTCGTACTTCAATAGAGTCGTGTCAATTGATGATTTCCAAAGGGGTTTACGCCTCAACTTATACTTCTAGTGTTTGATTGGTCACCAGATTGCCCTCCCCCTGTATCGCCAAGTTGGCGATACAATGGGCGATAATATCGCCGGACTTTTCTGGCCGGCGATACGATATGCGATATGGGCAAAACTCGGCGATATCGTATCGTGTCCAGCCCTACTTTCATTCTATAGCTTGCGATTCCGGATGTATAGTTCAAAACCCGGCCCTTCTTCAATTTCTACTACTGGTCTAATTCCCCAAGTCTAGCTTCGAACTCAGATTAGCTTAGGCTTCAGTTGGCTCGTGCTCCCAATCCATTGCTGCTCCCAGCTTTCCACAGCGTTGAACGCCAAAACAACAACAAACGGAGGAGGCGTGGAGCCGCACCGTATGGCTTCCAGAATTACCGCAGCCGAAGCCAAGCGTTCGTTCCAAAGCGTAATGAGCATACCGATTTTAGCGTCGTCGCTTAGGAATCCATTCAGGGTGGCATTTTTTCACACAAAAAATAGCTGTAGCACGAGTGTTCATTAATCATGTCCCTTGACGGTACCTCAATCATCGTCACCGGTGGCTGTGGCCAAATCGGAATCGCCGTTGTCAAGCACCTCCAAGACCAGTACCCAACTGCGACCATCGCTGTCCTAGACCTCGAGAAGCCCCTAGCTGGCAATGCGCGGTTCATCGAGAAAGTGACTTACTACGCCGGCAATATCACAGATGAGGCTATCCTGAAAGAGACCTTCGAGGCTGTAAAGCCGCTAGTTGTATTCCACACTGCTGGATTGATCCCCCAGATTGCTAAACGTCTCAATATGAACACAGAAAAAGATTATACTGCCGTCAACGTCCAAGGCACGAGGAATGTCCTGGATGCTGCGACGGCGGTGGGAAGTGTGAAGGCCTTGGTTTTCACGAGCAGCTCGGACGTTGTGAAAGGCGATAGCTGGCAGGACCTGGCCGGGGTGAATGAGTCGATGGCGATACCTAAGGTGTTTGATGATCCTTACGCGAAATCTAAGGTACTGTTATCTCCTTGTTGTTTCTTGTTTGATAACTTTTTTCTCACCATTGTGAGAAACTTGCACTTTTCCCTTGCTGTGAGGTATATTTTCACCCAAGCGTCAATTAACTTCATCGCTTTCCGAACAAATATCCAGATATTGATTTAAGCTTTTATATATCAAGCTTTGCATGTGTTCTCTAGTGTCCGTATTGGAGATAAATATTGCTACAGCGCTGACAAATGACTCTCTAGGCACTCGCAGAGTCTTTCATCCTCTCATCATCTACTGCCACTCTTCCCACTACTGCCATCCGCACCCACGCCGTGTTCAGCGCTAACGACAACAACCTCATCCCGCTAATGCTCGCTGCTCCTCGCAATATCCATCTCGGCCCAGGAGAAAATCTATACGATTTCACCTACGCTCCCAACCTGGCACTTGCACACGTTCTCGCCGCCGAAAACCTTCTGAGCATTTCCCCAACCGAAACATCGAATCCGTTATCTGCTGCTGGAAAGCCTTTTTTTGTCACGAATGCCGAGCCAATGGCGTTTCGAAGCTTCATTACAATGCTATGGGCTGCATTTGATGCAAGCGGCGGCAGCGAGCAGGCACAAGTTAAGGCTATTACGATACCAACGCCAGTGGCGTTAGTTCTCACGTGGATCTCTGAAATTGCTGCGAGGATTTTTAGGAAGGAACCGTTCCTTACTGTCAAGAACTTGGGCGATGGTCTTGCTCAGAGGTGGTTTGACAATAGTTCTGCGACGGCGGTGTTAGGGTATGTACCGACCATGTCACTGGAGCAGGGATTAAAGGAAACTGTGGAACGTTATATGACTGTGAGAAAGGAAGCAGTAGGCTAGCTCTCACTATGACTATTTGGAAACCTGTGCAAAGGCATATGTGCAACGGCGTTATATCATACGGAGAAAGTAGTCGAGACCATTCTGGAAATACTATTTTGTGACGCATCGATCATTGTAGAGGCACTTTTACTTTCATCCTGGCAATATTTAATATCCAAAAGTCTAGATTTGTTCCCATGAGGTACTACAATCTCGTCGCCGTCGAAATAGAGCTGGCGTTTACAAGTTAAGACGGATCCAAACTAGTGGTGTCATTTGTCCCTTGGAGTTCACTCCCAAGACGCAACCAAAAAACACGTAATCCAGCTACACATCGACACTGTGTGAGCTCCTAGTGAGCTTCTACGTACTCTAAACTGGAACAAGGAGACTGGTGTGGTTCTATTACACTATCGCCAATTTTCACTTCAGCTTAGGAGGATACGTTACAGTCGACCCCTGCTTGTCTGCGGCTGGCGGACCTAGTAAACAGATATTCGTATGGGCCCATCGTTGGATTATAACTTTATAGTTTCAAGCCTGTAATTCCCACCACTTCTAATATCGAAAGCTCTTCAAAAGCAATGGACAAGTTCAGGGACCAATTAGCGGACAGAATGTGGAATGACTGCCAGCGGTATTTACGGAGTCATCACGGAGTTGGAGACAATATACAATAAGAATATTCGTTCATCAATTCCAGTTATCTAGTTACATTTCCTCGGCCTGGTACTGCGAAAATATCTGTGTACCAACGGCTACCTCGAGCCACATATCTCGCTTCTCATCAGCTTTAAGCCTCGTGAATATACGGGCTTTGCTTTCAGACTCGAGGACATTAATAGCTTCAACAAAAGCACCCGTATCCAGTTTAGTCTCATAGTCCCTATATAAGATATCAACTGCTGTTTCTTGGACTGTCATTTGATACTGCTTTGCCTCACGAGAGCGGCGCAGTTCCTCTACCATACTGGTCGCAGCTTGAGCGATATCAACCTTCTGCTTTTTATATGGCCTCTTGGTATTATCCTCGTTGTCAGACCAGTTGCGATCAAAAGAAGACTTTGACTGAGATTGACTCGTCCGCTTCTCTCTCTAGCTCTTTCAAGATCATTTTGTTTCAGGGTTTGGGGGTTCATTGTACCCTCTGAAATAATAGAGGAACTGGATTCCACGGTCACAGGGCTTGTCGGATCCTGAGATTGGGAAGGAAGGATTTCGATTTAGCATCAACAGTCAAGTAATCCGAAGGGAAAGGATCGGGGGCCGCTGGCAATTCTTGTATACGATCTTCGAATGGAGCTTCCTCCTCGCTTCCGTCATTCAGAAGGCGGTAGTCTAGGCGTCTCTGGCGGCTGGGTCGAGGACTAAGGGCCACATTTGTTATTTAAACAAGTAAAGAAATCAGCGATTTAGATTTGGATTGAAACAGTAGGCAAAAGGGTTAGTAAACGAAAAAAATATTGGAAAAAGAGAGAAAGGAAAAGGGGGCCACGGGCTCTAGCTGTATCCTGGACCTTTATCTAAAGCAGACTTGTTGAGATTTTGATAGAACATGTAAGGAACGCCATTATTTTGGTGATGAATCACATGATTTTTATCGGTACCGATACTATATCGGCACCTATAGTATCGGGGGCCACAAAATCCGCCGATATCGTATCGTCAACAGCCCTATGACACATTATGTAAGTTATACCTAATAACAGCTTGATATATATTTGCAACTATAAAAATTAATCGTGGTGGCGTGGATATGACTTATTGTTGAGTGATGGTACTTTGGTCGCGACTAGTCTTAATGCACCATAAATGTAGTGGGCTCGTGTCATATGAGTTTGTTCCTTTCGCCGGGTTTTTTGTGAGCCGCGGGAACCTAACCCAGAGAATTTCACGTGACAAATAATTGAAAAATAAGGCGGTTTTCAGCGAACAATTAGTGGGGAATAAGTGAGAAATAATTGAGAAATAAGTGGCGGTAATCCAGACACAGCCTTGGTCCTTGGCCTTGGCATTTCACCGCCGCTCGATAAACCCCATACTGCTGTCCATATGTAGGAGTTCTTAACATGTCAATGGCGGCGCTACGACCCGTCGACCCCAATTTTGCTCCAGACTTAATAATGGAGCTTCGAATGATCTTGAATCGCACATCAAAGACATTGTAAAGCCTTCACCATCGTGGCTGAGTACCTCTTTGATATGAGACACGGCGCCAACAACTATCAAAACCAAGAACATTGATAATACTCAATCAAGTATAAAATGTACATATGTTCTGCAATCGGTCACCTCTGGTATATTCATTGACAACTGGTCTCAATTATGGAGCTTGGGATATAGCGTTCATAATTTTCTACACGGCAATCTTAGCTCCTAGCTATGGAGTTCAAGGCCTGCCTTGGCATGACAATCCAAGACCCATGCCTCGTAATTGCCAGACTCACAATTACAGATATTGTTACACACCACGTCATTGAGGTAAGACTGGTTTCTGAATATGTCGTGCTATAGTATTAATTCGCGCCCTCTAGACTATACATCGGATGGTCACTAAATCAATTACGGAGCCCATTACAGTCACAAAGCACCAGAACCACGCAGACTGTTACACTGTCTACAACCTATACTATATCAAAGACAAAGACCGTGACCGGAACGACTACTGCTACAGTGCCTACAACAGTCACGGTATCAGTTACCAAGACATCTACTATACCAACTACTGCCACAGTCAAGTTACCGACTACTCGGACAGTTAGCGTATCTACAACGGAGACTGTCACTTTGCCTACGACTAAAACCGTCACGGTTGTTTCTTCGATAGTTTTGGCTAAGACTGTAGATATCACGGATCAGGTCACATTGACACAACTAGTTCCTACAACAATAACGAAATTATCGACCGTAACGGACGTTGCAAGTCGGACAGTTACATTGACTCGGACATTCCCCAACCACTATTACGATCCACTCGCCGATCACCACGACGCAATTCATTACAATTCCTAGTACGGTCACGCGAACTTCGCTCATAAGAACGACGGATACTGTCATAGTCGATTCGTCAACGACTCTCGATTTAACTACGATAATTACCGATAAATCTACAATAACAGAATTCGTGACGGTTCCTACTACCATACAGGAAGTTTCGACGACAACGCTTCTAATCTCAGAAAATCCAGTGACGATTACGTATCAAATTACACAATTACAGCAATATACGACTACTGTGACAAAGCAGATCACAGCTATCGACACTGTCACACTGACCATTACGCAACCAACGACCGAACCACCCGTACTGTTGTCACGACAGTGACTTCTACAACGGTTTCAACGGTAGCGCCGACATGCACATCATCATGTCCTCAATTAGTGGTAAATCCGTCATTTGAAAATTCAGCAACCGGTATCACACCATGGGTAAACCTGCAAGACAAACCAGGATTTCAGTTCGCTGTTGTTTTTATAGTTCTGATATCCCGGGTGGTGCCCACTAGGCAAATTATGCGGCCGCATTTGAAGTAAATTCATTGGCAGCACTTTTCGTACCAGGATTGCCCGCCGACGCGTCCCAGACCATAAGTATCGGCGACAACTTCACAGAACTTATCAGTTCCAAGCGTTCGTGAAGGCAGGCGCTAATACTTGTTACTTCAACGCGTATGCGTATGACAGCGGCCAATCCTGTAAGTCGACATATATAACCCCGGGTACGTCATGGACGCAAATTGACGCAACGCTCACTCTCTCCGGAGATTTCAACCTCGTAATAGAGGTTGCTTGCCAAAATTTCAATCCTATCTGGGTGGATGATATAAATATGAATCTCATGTGAAGATGTTTGTGATTGCGAGAACAAATGCTCAATGTAGCCAAGATCAAAGCACAAATACTCCTGAATATGCAAAATGGTATCAGCAAAATGCATACTGTATTATGTGATATGTTTTCAATATGATTAAACGGCGAAAGCAGTCTTCTTCGACATAGCCATGTCTTCCTCCACCTAGAATTAAGCGGTCCGGAGACTGCTCCAAATTCATGTATTAATCAAAACCAATATCTTTTTGTCAATCATTCATAAAACCTCCAAGTTGTGAGGAATTAGCCTTTGCAAAATAGACGACCCTCCACCATGTGAATTATTCCCGTACTTCTTGGGCTCTTGGTAGGTACAGAACCAAAGTGCTTTTAGCCAGCGACTTGATAGCGCAGCTCGGCCATCCAGTACACCATTGTCGATGGCTAGATGGCATCAGACAAGAGAGATGTGCAAATCCCGCACGAGTGGAGGATTTTAGGTTTCGACGCCGAACGTCAGGGGATTTCTATGGAATGGTCATATATTGTAATAGCAATCCTCTTATCGAATTTAAGTTCCAGGGACAAGGAGACATCCTTTGCCCTTAATAAAGGTAGAGATGCATTAATATTGGTAGCCAGGACCAAGACAAGAACACTAAAGTCTACAATAAAAAACAAATAAAATGTGTAGTCTATGATTTACCTAGAGAAGTTAGGGTATTCCGGGATTTCAGTCTAACAATCAGACTTTTGAAGGAATTGTCCATCAGCAGATCATCCCCACGATACTGTGTGAAGTCACCCATTAGTATAGTAAATTCACCGTGGTGTAGGAAACAGCCAGACTGAACTCCTCAAATTTGCAAGGATATCTTCGATTTGCTCCAGACTTCCGCGATGAAAGGTGGGAGATGACTTTCATGTTCATCTGCTGTTTGGTCTGCTACTGCCTGTTAAGCGCAATGGAGGAGTGGATACGTCATCCAGGACTGAGAGGAATTTTTTTACCTTGAAATGCATCTTTTGTGATTTACAGTCAAATGTACAGGACTTTGCCCATTTTCCCACTCTTCTACATTAGCCACCAGCACTATCTAATCAGTGCTCGTCTACTATATACAAAGCAAAGTAATTCAAAGCAAAGTTATTCCAGAGCCTCCATGTTGCCATTCCAGATCGTCAGACGCGACCGAGCGCCTATTGAGGACAAGGTCTTTTTGTCTCCGAAACCTGTGTCTCGCACAATGACCGCTTCAATCAGTTCCGCTTTTCCATCAGTGGCCTTTTTGTCTCCGAAACCTGTGTCTCGCATAATGACCGCTTTTCCATCAGTCGAGGAGCCAACTTGGAACGATGGAAGTCGATAATTAGAGCTCGTCCTAGCTCTTCATTCCATAAAACGTTCTCAAACCGCATGTCTCCATGCTCCACCCCCAAGGCGCAGATTTCCTTCCTGGACCTCCCGATCTCATGGAAGAGTGCCTGGGAGTGCTCAAGCTCAGTTGTATCCTTACCCCCATAAGCCATGAGCAGCATGTGCCGGATCTGCCCACCCCCATGAAGAAAGTAGATACTTTCGAGGTCGATTGTTCCAAGGAACACTGGGACTGCAGACCCCTGAGCTTTTTGAAGGACTCTATACACGTCTGCTTCGCGCGAGACTTCATTCCATAGGCGGGATGTTGTTCCCTTGCCGACCACCGTGTAGCCATATGGAACGCAAGTGACCTTAAATGGAGCTCCATATGCACCGCAAACGCCAAACGGCGTGCAATCGTGATCTATGTTTTCATCCAGTTGCTGCTTGAGCAGCTGTACCAGGCGCTCGGTGCTAAGAAGGTGTCGGTCGTTATCTCTGCCTTGTCGATGTAGCTCCACATTAGGGCAGTGGCTATCCAATATACCCCCGTGCTGTAGACCAAGCAGGCATCGCTGCGTGCAAAACTTTGCTGTGTGGTGTTGACCACTTCCTCTTCGGTCGCTTTGACTGCCGATTCGTGACCATCGTTGAGTGGGCGGCGGAGATGGTGTGATCTGATTGAGAGCCCGCTTGCGTCCAGACCTTGTTTGGTTAGGATCGGGGTCTGATTCGTCGTCAGACTTTGAACGGTGCATCGTTTCCTCGGGCCTACAGCCAGTCTGAGAGCGAGTATTGGGTCGGCGGTCGTCAGCCGTTGGAGACTCCGAAGGGGAAGATGGCAGGTACTCTGAAACCTGAGACTCCGGGATTTGTGGGGTTTTGCGAAGTTCGCCTGCAGGGATCTGCGCCCGCACGTAGTCCAAATCCGTCTCCCAGGTATGTAGCTGTCGCAGCGCATCACTCCGCCACTTGTGATCCCGGACAGGTGACAGAAAACTCATCAAGCAAAGGCACAATACCCGGGCAATGGATGTTCTTGGTAGTTCCAAGCTTTGGGCATCTGCAAGATCGACTTCCATATTGGGTTCGCAAAGGTAATAGTAAAGTGTGCTAGGATCATCATAGCGCACACGGAGCAGGACCAACGCTAAACCATTGGTAATATAGGAATACTCAAGCCCTTCATTGACCATGACATGGTATTGCTGAACCAGAACCGACCCGGTCTGCTGTTCTGCCCAGTACATCAATTTCTCATTCTCATCCGTTGGAGTGGTCTCTCGTTGGACTACTTCCTCCCAGAAATGCATCGGCCGAAGGCCCGCGCGAAGATGCTCCACCGAGAGCTTGTGGGGTGGTTTATACTCGGCGGCAGTGAGCAGGGTTTTGGTGTTGCTGTTCACCCGGTGTATGCAGAATTGATCAGGTTTAGGCCTTCGGAAACTCGATGGATCTTCTACATCTGGCACGGCAGAATAAATATCATCCAGGGCATTGGCATGATTGTCGAACTGGACTCCATCTCCCAGTGCAAATTCCTTCTGAGCCTCTGGTAACTTGCATAGCTCTGCAATCACATCATGCACATGATCCTCCACAGCGTTTCGTTCGTAACTCTCCACATCTTTTTCACTGCTTAGGAGTCGACGAGAAAGTCGTCGCCCGATATCTTCCAGCGCAATGACAGGTGAAAACAGCCGGGGTGCATCTTCCGCGGATGCATGTAGGAAATTGCGAACGGTGTTGTAAAGCTGCTGCTGCCTGTCCCCGCAATCTGCCCACAGGCGAAGGCGTGTGGGACAAAATTTTCCGGCGGGTTTTTTCAACGACCCTTTCGTGCTGCGAGTTGGATCTCCGACACCTACCGGCAAGGATAACAAGTTATGACAGGCTCGAATAAATTCCCCAAAAGTCGTGTGCTTGTTGCGTTCCTCAGCTTGTTTCTGTCGGTCTTCGGCCTGTTTCTGTCGGTCCACGGCCTCTTTCTGTCGGTCTTCGGCCTGCTTCTGTCGGTCTTCGGCCTGCTTCTGTCGGTCTTCGGCCTGCTTCTGTCGGTCTTCGGCCTGTCTCCGCAACTCCTCCGCTAGTATAAAAAGGGCTTTATAGTCTGGTGAACTATCGCCAGCCATTAATAACATGTAACAGTGAGAGGGCGGTCTCGTTAATGATTTGATCGTTGGAATGTAGGAAGCCGAGACATTGGGGATGTAGTGCCGACTTCATCACAACCTCCCAGTCGCTGACCAAGATATATACCCTAGCCCGAAGCCAGAACAAGGACATCCCCACACAGTCGAGTTGGGTACTTCTGTCACACTCGCAGTAACCCTAGCCCTGTTTAGGCCCTTTGGGACCAAGGCGAAGCAAAAAAAGCATATCTGTCAAGCAACGCCTACCGGCCCCTCGCTGATCATGTGATATTACTTAAATAAGTTAAAGCCTTTCTATTAAAGGCTAGCTTATGCAAGTCCTGAAACAGTAGTTAGGTACCTACGGCAGACAGCGCGCTGTCAGGCGCTGACACATAGTTAACGTCCGGCCAAAGAAGTAACTAAATCCTGCATTAACTCTTAATGCCGTCATTAATTATTCCATTAAGCAGCCATGGCGTCCATCTATGGCGTAATCTCGGCGCAGTACCAAGGTACTATGTCCATGCCAAATATTCAATTGGACAACGCCGCTAAAGAGCACGCGTCGGCCACGCGTTTGTGGGAGCGACAAGGAGGACAATCAATTAAAAAAATACTCTCGAGTCGCGTCGCGGTTACAACTCTTCAACAGTCACCAAAAACACATCAATTTCTTTTAATATTGAAAACGACTCCATACTCATACACATCTAAGGATTTAGTAAATGGCTGAACCAGTATTTATGACTTCATCAAGTGCCAGCATCGGCGTCTCAGAGGAAAGCACGCCAAACATGGGGGGTCCCCTTATTGTGCCTCCTCAACTTTCGGCTATTGGTGGGGATCTCACACTACAGAATGAAATATTTTTGCATAATACACAGATGCACGCTGTCCGACAGAAGTATGCTCTTCGTCCAGTAGGGACATCCCAAGCCTATGAGCCGATTCAGCGTCGCTTTACCGTAAGTGAATGTGAATCCAAACACTGTTTAGATAGCAGCGCGCGCTCACTGCACAACTTCAGGACTGGTGCGACGAACGCCAGTTTGTTGATGGGCAACTGTCAACTGAGTCCAAGCTCATTGGTTTTTTGCAGACTGAGCTGATTGAGAAGGGTTCTCGAAATCGGCAAGACCCGTATTCCGTGAGCACGTTAAAACTTCATGTTGCTGCCATCACAGATTTGTGGAAGCAGCAAGTTGACTTCGGCATAAATCCGCATCCAAGTCCCCGCACCGCGAACGTACAGGCAATTCTCAGGACATATTCCATTAATGCACATCAAAGAAATCGAGAAAGCTACGCTTACCGAGGTGCGGGTTCCATTTTTGACGGTTACAACGCGGAAGGAATGAGAAAGGTGCCCATGCGACACTTTCGCGACCAGATAACTACGGAGATCGCGTACAGGGTCTCCTAGATTTCCTCCTTGGCTACTACCTGCTCTTACGTGGGAGCAACAGGCGGCAGATAGACTTGGCGGATTTATATCTGCTGCCGTTAGAAAATGAAGGTCCTACGAAGTGCAAGGTTCTTGTGGTTTTGCTTCGCAACGGCAAGACTAACCAGCATGGTCGAGTAGATCATGCTGGAGCTATGAGGAATCAGGATTTCCTGGTGTGCCCCATGATTATTCTGGCGTTAAACTTGTTTTACCGGTTCCATATTGACCAGGAGCCTTTCCCAGTGCTCCGGTCCAATGAGACCTGGTTTGACACAAAATTACTGATTCAGTACGGTATGTCAATTGAATTATTGTGATAGCCGGCCAGCTTGCTTGAAGGACAACTTAGCTAATGTTCGCATCATCCGGCTAAGCCCCACGAAGGCGAGATACTGACCGAATAACACCCACAGATTATAAGAACACACAAATGAAATGGACCAATCGAATGTTTAGTGAGGCCAACATTCTGTCGACGAAGAAGACTCATGCCGGACGTAAGGCAGGCGCCCATATGGCCGAGGTTCGCGGGGTGGGTGAAGAGCAGATCCGACGCGCTGGAAGGTGGAACAGAGACGAACTGACGTCCTGTTACCTGACCTCGCTTCCCTTTAAATGTATAAAGGCCATGTCGGGCTTATCACCCAAAGGAGATTTCTACATTGCGCGGGCACAAATAGTTCCTCCTTTGGAACTACAAAAGAAGCTATTCCCTACGGTCGATTACTGGCTGGCAAGATACAACGGCCAGATAGAAATTGACCTAACGATTGAGAACGGGGAGGTTTTAGAGACAAGCATTGCGGGCCATGGGTTCTTGAAACTCATGGAGTATTTGAGAGAAGTATTTTTTCAGGACATACTTTTCCTAAGAAAAATGTTTACAGATTTGCCCTTGTGGCGTCATGGACTGTTTTCGGATCCCATGTTTCTCGAATGGGAGAGACATTTCTGGGAACTTTATCGGCAGCCGGATGCCGAGACAGTTGTGTCGACACGATTGCAAACTGTCATTCCCGACGTCGCAGCATCAATTAGCAACATCCACGATGGCATGACAACAAAAATCGGTGCTGTCCACGAAGCAGTCACACAGGGAATGGCAGAGCTCCGTGATGCAGTTGCACGCAGTCAGCAAGAGACTCGTCAATTGTGTTCCCGGATTTCAATTATGGAATCCGGGTTCAACTGCATTTTTCATGGTGGATCGCTCGTTACTAGGGCAGCGGCTAACTCGTCACAATATCAGGATACATCGGTTCCTCTTGCCACTGAGGGCCCTGCTTCTTTACCAGGCCCGTCTTCCCTAGTAGCACGACCGCCACCAGCAGCACCTGCAACACCACCACCACCACCACCACCTTCTTCTTCTTTGCCGGGTGCAATCGACCTATGCAAGGTGCCCAAGTACAAGTTTCCAAGGTACGTATCGACTGTTTCGGAACCGTACAGGGTCCGGTACACAGGGTCGGTTGGATTTCCCTCGATTGTCAGCCTCGACGATCGCTATGGTGCCGCATGGCGCTCAGGTGACCGTCAGTATTATTCGGTAAGACTCCAAATAATTAAGGAAGTTGATCGCTTGGCTGCGGCTCGAAATATATCAAAGGGCGACGCGGTACTCCTGCTAGATGCCGAAAGAAGAGAGAAAAACTGGACCCTCAATATGCTCAGCAACGAGATTCGGAAACAAAATCAAACTTAGTTAATTTTTCGTTTTTATTTAATTCCCCCTTGGCTAGACTATTTTTCATTTAATGATAATTTTTCGAGCTCTTTTTTTTTAAAGTCCCTTGGCTAGATTTTTGCCTTTAATGATAATTTTTCGAGCGCCTAGAGGTAATATACATGGTGTGTAATGTATATAATTAGAAGTGACTTTTTGATGAAAATTTTTTTCTAATCTATGTACAATATTTAGAAGTTGGCCAAATATATAATTAATTTGCTAGTGTTATCTATTTTCTATATATATATATATAGAACTCTGAGCACAGAGTGTTCTGTATTGTTTGGTTTTTAACTCGTTGGAAATTATTTGTGCGCCATCAGCTCCTGGATTGACCGGGGACCGGACTGGGTACAGCGATATAAAGTTGTTACTTCAATATCACACCGGTTAAGCCCTTAAACTGAGTTACAATACCCAACGCCGGAACTCGTGCTTTTCAGCCGCCATACAAATAACGTTCAGCGGTTAGGGCTATTTTGTCAGGCCGCGATTCACGCTTGTCAGCCAATCCACATATAACCGAGAATAAGTATGGTGACTAACGGTTAGTCCCGACAATCGTATCCGCCTAGACCCGCTCGGTGAAATTGCATTCGCAATGAATCTTCGGATACATGGAGAACAAATGCCCATACGATCGGACAGCAATCTCGAGCCGCGATGGCTGCGACAGGAAGTCGGGCTGCTGTGACAGTAAGTGCGTAGCACAGTACTGCGTTCGGGTCGGAGAGGTTGATCTCGGCTGTCTTCCGCTGACAAAGACGAGGGAGGCTGTTATTCCAGAGTTGACGCTCTTGAAGGATGGTGCGCATGCCTTTCTGCCGTCCAAACAGAGCGTGTCCTTCGGGGTCGTATATGTCTTGGCTATAACGCTGCCCCTCTCGCTCGAAGTACCCTGGCCTGATGAACTCCTTCGCCTCCTTGTCGTTCAGAGTAAGTTTCCTGACAACCGCAGCATCTGGAGGAAGCTCTTGGTGGTTACTGCTCTGGTCGAAGCAAAACAAGGCAATGCACCCTGGATGTGACTTCTCAAAAAGGTCAATTGCCTTGCCAAGCTGCCGAACCATGTTATCTGAAACCCAGAATCCATCGCGATTCTTCCCAGGCTCGATGACAGCTCGGGAATATTGTCCTTCAATTTGAAGGGAGCCATGGCATGCGCAGTAAAAGTCGGATACCATTAAGAGTAAGCCCTGGCCCTTCCTCTTGATGATGGACTCCCCTTTTTCCGTCCAAGTTACTCTGACGTCGTCGTTGCTATTAAAATAGCATTCATCATGCGTGACGAGCATAATTTCTTGTTCACCGTCTTCAAGGTTGGGCAGTATAACTTCAGAGCAATCCTCCCCATCATACTCTCTCATCTTTGCTCTATAGTTCATCATCGTCATAGCCCAATGTTTGCGATATTCCACAACATCATTTGCTCATGACCATCATAGTAGATATTCTTAGTATGAGATTTCAATGCAAAAGCCCCAAAGCTTCAAGTATCATGTAATAGTAGGTAATGACACGGAAACTTTATTCATTGAGCCCGTGAATTCAGGATAGACAACCTGTTCGTAATATGTCTTAAGCTTCGTCGCAAACCGCGCGTTTGGAGGCAGGGTTCAAAAGTAAGATAGACACTGTTCACGAACATTTCATCATCCAACGCTGATCTCCATTTAGTGTGCTTGCCACGCTTGCTAAGAGGAGGCAAAGACTCAGTATGTTCATATATATTTGCCCATCCTCTGATCACTCGAGACATATATACCCCCTTTTCAAAATTGTGAAACGCTGAGTCTATAGAAGCTTTCATCTTTCCTTTTCTTGCGAGCTGGGCCATGAAATAATGCTTCAGGACCGTGAGCTGTAGAGGTTCGTCTGCTGGCATTTTTTTCCGACCCTGAAGGCGAACCTCGATCCTATCTAAGAGGGCAACAATATTGACTGGAGCCTCCAAGGCATAATCACCACGCAACTTAAAACACGTTCAAAGCTCTTACCTGTTGCTTCTTCACATCCCTCGGAGACCATCGCGTTCTCTCCATTCGCGTTATCAGTTTCCAGATAGTTCAGGGTCTCTCCTGCTGTAGACTGACTCCGTCCATGCTCCTGATCCTGCTGCTTCCTGTCTTCGTCAACTTCAGTCTATAGCGGCTAGCGGTTTTATGGACGCGTCAACATTTCGGAATTTCGCTTTGAATCTGCGTAACGACCTTTCAGGTCCGCCTGAAACCCTTGTATATTTCAAACGCTTATCAGCTTCTGGACGAAAGCGCAACGCTTCAAAGCGTTGCTGCGTTGTCGATTTCGGACTGAGATAGGCGCACTTCGACGACTTGGAGCTCTTCGGCATCTTGACCACCACGCGCCTCGGCATGGTGTTGTGTGGGCTGACTGGCTGTATCAAATCTCTTCAAAGCATTCTTTCTTCCGTTGATAGACCGCTGTATGGATTTCTTACTTGGACGATCCATGTGGAAAATTAATGCCGATATATAGGCGCGTTCTGTGTGGTTTACGAGTTGTCAAAGGCGCGTCTTGTACATAAGTTACATAGTATGATAGCCCCGACACGCGAGACAGTGTTTCTAAATTACCTAACCCGATAATTCGCTTAGCCTAATTAGGCACGTAGGGTAATAACTAATAAGGTAGGGTAGTATTCCGCGGCCATAAAATTTCATTTTCCCATAGTTAAGGACCAATGTACCCCACAAGTTTACTGAGGTACCACATTATCCAATTTCTAGTGAGGAAAAATGAAATGCCGTAACCTGTATTAGACACTCCAATTGACCCTCAATTTTATTTTCAGCCTCATAACCGCAAGGGTGGTGTTGCTATTACACGGAGCTGTGATTGTCACCCATGGTGAGTGCTGCTTCAACAGTGACGATGACGAAGCCGTGACTTGGACAGAAGAGGGCGAGTCAATCATCAAGGGAAAGGGACAAGGCCGTGGATTAATGGTCTCTGATTTCTATTGCGCTCGCCATGGACCATTGTGCTTCGAAGAAAAATTCGCCAGACAGATTATTGAACCTGGCAAGAATCGTGATGGAGATTGGACATCCGATAATATGGTTAACCAACTCACAACTCCCTTAACCACTTTTAAGAAATTTCATTCCGGATGCGTCGGCCTTTTTTGCTTTGATCAGTCTTCGAACCAATATTGCAAGAACGAGATCTTTGGAGAGACGGGTTGACCCTCAGGTGCAAAGGGAAGGCAGGCACTGTTGACCTCTCGCAGCCTGTGTTGTGCTATGCTGAGGTCCAACGGTTCTTAACTCCAAAGGTTCAACCCATATAGTTATTACGTTCATGTACACTGAGCATGCATAACCTATGGGAACAAGCATATATTACCAACCATACGTGGGCCGGCAGCCAGCACACAGCACTTAGGCTGGAGAGTGATGAACTCTTCACTATAGCTGGCCTCAATGGTTTCATTCAGGACCTTCTCTTAGATTCGAAGGATTTTATTCGAGACATTGCCGTGGGATTAGCCTCCCACGGCAATTTGCGAAGGAGCTTATTGACCATTATGCAAACACTACACCAGGATATAGCTTTGTTACAGAAAAAAGGAATAAGCTAGACACTCAACTCTTTCGAGAGACCATTAAAGGGTCACCACAATTAAGAGCTAAATATATCCGTGGACAATAAATAAGTGAACGGAAAGGCTGAAGATTATGCCAGACCGTCCGCTCATGTGTCAGTCTACCTTAGTCGTTGCGATTCATATGCAGTGATCTTAGCAAAGTAGCGATTAATACATAGTCAGTTAAACTCTCCCAATATGATTAGTTTACGCATTTGTATTTGTTAACTCCTGTCCGCCGCAGATATATCAGCGGATATGACTAATCAATATTACCGTATCCGTATCCGCATATTCCCTATCCGTATCCGTATCCGCGACGGATATCCACGGATATATCCGTTATCCGTGTATCCGTGCCGATCCCTACCAAGCACCAGGAACACTTCTCATAACCTGTTAGAAAAGAGAGATTGTTTTTACGTGTGGATTGGTACATGAGACGAGACGGGGTCGTTATGAACATGTGTATGATACCGCGTCGCAAATACCCACCCTAACCCTTAATGGCACGGATAATTAGCTCGGTCACACGTCGCTCTATCACACAAACCCAACTTCAGCTCCAAAGTCGAGAGATCGTAGCTATGAGCTGATCTCTTGCCACATAGATAATTGTGATTCTATTTCTCATTGCATGCCGATAATACTTACATTTCGCTTTCATCATTTCTTGAAATATGGGTTGAAATATGGGTCCAATAGCTTGTGGAATGCCTCGGTACCCTTGGCTGGTCTCTGGAGATTGCGAGATCTTCTACAGCCTGAAGTTCTCATGCATAAGTTATTGAACAGTGAGATGAGAGGAAATCGCTTCAAGTTAAACCATTGGTCGGAATCCACCGGCTCGACAACTGAGCGCTTGAGCACGAGGGCGATGCCAGCTATTTCAGCTTCGGATATGTTTCCTGGGAACGATAGAAACTCATCTTCGGACTATGACGAGGCTCTTTTCCTCTTGGAGAATAATCCGCCAGAACAGCGATTAGATATTCCCCTTCCCTATTCTCAGTATTTGAAGCTAGAGGAAAGCTGGTCTAAGTTCAAGTCAGAGAATAATATTTCAGAGGAACGGAGGTTTGCGGTCATAATTGTCGTACAAATTTGTTGACAGGGTAGCTGACAACTTAATATTATAGGTACCCAAGCTTATCATACAACAGTTTAATGCAGATAGCGACCGTGGTAACTACCCAAAGTGCCCTTCATGACTATACAGGCGCAGTATTAAGGGAGATGATCGCTTCAAGTGTTAACGAATATCTTTCTATTCACGAGCCCAGAGCAATTCCCCGAATTAAAACTACGGATCCACCACCATGACGAATCCAAGTCCCTATGGTATGGCCTCGAAAGAACCAGATCAATCATTTGGTTATGAGGGTTCACGTCACTGGCCACGGTTGCAGATTGCGATTGAGTGCGGAGTTAGTGAGAACTACAAAAGCACTATGTCGTGACAAGGATCTGTGGATCCAAAATCTGGGTGCGAAAGCCGTCATATTGATATGTCTTAAAGAAGTGCCACATTACAAAAGTCCTCGTACTTCCTATGAGAGTATCGAAGATCCTGGTGCCGAGGTGGAAAAAATGGAGCAATATGTGGCTGAAGCCATGGCAAAGAACTTGGATCAAGGCAATTATGGTCCAGTTGAATACCGTAGTCATATCTGGCTTGGGAAGCTGGACGAGGTATTCGTTGAAGTTTGGAGAGCGGATGGGCAACAACCTGTCAGAAAGGTGAGCTACAAACAAGCGTAACTTAGCGTATGTCGTTCACATTCTTTTTAATTTAGTGGCTGATTAGAGATGGACACGCCAACCCTCTCCCGAGGATAACGGGGCTTAAGATAAGCGATTTTTTCCCAGAAAATGAGTGGGCTGCCTCCAAAATCCCAGAGAGTAATGTTCGATTTCACGGCGGCCGCCAACTGTTGAAGGACATAGTGGGGGCCATGAAATTAACCGCACGGTCGAGATTTGTTCGCTTCCATTCACGAAAGGCCTAACGACGTAGAAATATAATTCCCAGAAGAAAAATTTAGCTTATAAAATAAGGTGCAATGACTATGTTGTAACTGATTTATTTGATAAGTTTAATAACAGACAATCGGGTTTTGCTGCTTGAAAATATGACCAGGATCTGGATAGCAGATTGGCGGGAACCGAATCGAAACCGATGGCAAGTGCTCAGACAGTCAAGGAAATGACCGTTCTGGTTCAATAGTGGAACAGGATGTGTTTTAATGGGGTATTGTGACCGATAACTCCTGAACTTACATAAAGCTGTTTCTCCAATCACTGTGTCACAGTAGTTGATTCGACACAGACTGGTTTACGACGGTAAAACCTACCCATGCAAGTTTAGTAGTGGCTTTCAAGCGGGTTGTCAGCCCCGGCAGACAAATTACGAAAGGTGGTTATGGCAGTTTATATCATACAGTGATGCCATGTCTGTGTAAAATATAGAGTATCCCAGGTCTCCGCGCCAGCGAGCGTTTGATGCGGCTTAACCCTCCTCAAAGTGCCTAGCAATGGGTGTCAGATTAGACGAACAATCAATTGCAGCGCCTATGATTCTATTGTATCTTGGATTCCCGTTGCAATACTTAGTAGATCAAAGAAGCGTCACTGATATTTGATAGGATGGGGAATGTGAGAGAAGTCAGACTGGAGAATCCTCAGTCTGTCCTTAAGTCTGTCATATAAGACTGGAGCTTTTGTTGTATGATCGGTTGTCTGTTAGTTTTTGTTCTCAGTTTAGCAAGTTAATTATATTAATTTATGTATCGCGTCTCTATGTACTCACACTGAACATTTTATCGACATACACAATTGTTTTCGTGATGCCTTGCAATAAGGACGACAACACGATAAGTGCCTATAACAGTCTCCGTTCGGGGCTCAGGTCGGGATATAGCGAAAGACACTACAATAGCAGTCGCGTAATACATTGTGGGGGAACTAATGTTCTCAATCTCGGGTCCAAAAAAAGTACTTAGCATTCTCAAGGCGGTTGCAAATTATTAGCGAATCCCTCTATATCATTGTTTCTATTAATCATTTGGCTGCCCGCGTCCCGAATCGAGATAGTCCCGTTGACAGTACTCAATTCATGGAGGAGTAATGAATCGAGTGAACCTTGCTTGGGCAGTGACAAGCACAGCCCTCATCAGTTTCCTCATAAATCGACTGCCGTTAAAGCTAATATTTCGATCCGGGACGCCGAGCGCTTCCCAGGCATCATCGGGAAACAAATCACTTATTCGGAGCCCCAGTGTGGCGGGAAGATTGTGGCAGCAGACCCCGTCCTGGATCAGTTCCTAAACATAACATACATTGTTAGATGATTGATCAACAGAAAGTCCATCTGAAAATATTCACTCACGTATCGATCCGGGCTGCTGCAACCAGGTCGCCAAATTTCTATACGGGCTCCAGTCATCTCCCCAGTCCACCTGTGTCCTCGGTAGAAAATAGGACCGTAATATCCGTGTGATGTGTACCATCCCATCGGTTCCACCGCGCTCTGTCTCATAGTAGCAATCTCTGTTCGCACGTCCTCAATGTCATCATACACAGAGGTCGGAGTTTTGAACCGTGGCGATTCGTTAATGCATACCAATATACAGACTCTAACATGATGGCCATTGATCCACATATCTTTAGCATCACAAAGGGACTTATAGCTCTGACTGAGCCCAACCTCAATTGCGATCGTCAAACAATCGGCACCAATAGTGCTGTATATGATTCCTCCATCTGGCTGTTTCGAGCTGTTCGCATAGTCGCCGTCAAAATCTGTCGTGGTGGTCGATCCTAAAGGCAAAATACGATCTACTAGTCCTGGTGCATGCTCAGAGAGATAATCATTTGCGCCAGCCATGATGTCAAAGTTGAGCTCATATACTGCAACTTCATGGATAGAGTTGGGAAGCGTGACCACAGTGACTGTCTCGGTGAGATTGTTATACTCCAAGTACGGGTATCTATAGTACAAAAAAGTCAGTTATTTCCAAAAGCAAATCATACAGCTTGTACGTAAATACTTTTGATCCTCTGAAATGTTTTTGTCCGCTTTTATTCTAGAAAAGGCAGCTTCCATTTGACTGTACTTCGAATAGGGCACCTGAACGTCCAGTATCTGTTCTGGAGGATTTTCCGTCAGAAGCTTAAACACCTCTTCATATTCAGAAATGATGGTGTAGTCCATCACCGGAGGCGTGTCCTTCGATACTGTAGCTGACATCGCACTCGATATCTCAGTTGTCGAGCCTGCGGATTCCGACGAACTATCTAATTTAAGGCGTTTGCCGTGCTCAGCTGACGAGTCGCTGATAGAAGTGTTGCCGCGCGTGGAGCTGATCTCACTCTCGACAGGGATTGCCGGTTCGTTGTCCATGGCCTTTCTTTTAGGTGTAGCTCTCGTGGCATTTTGTGCAGGCTCGCGGTTACTCTGCTGGCTGATTCCGGAAGGGATAGTGGCGATCGGCGCCACGCTCTGTGAGGCTCGCCGGGCGCTGGCTGATTGTGGATCCGGTTCTCCGTAAACGAGACTCATAAGGTAATAATGGAATATATTGGGAGGGAAATCGAGATATGTGGATGCATTGAAGGAAGTGGGCTTTGTATTTGTAACCGGACTGGCTGCGATGTATTTGTCCGCGAGATATTGCGATTTTGACGGACAACAGCATCACGCAAAGACGCTGTCGTTTAAGTGGCAATAGTGTTACACAGATTCGAATGTTCCGCACTGACACTAAAATAATTTCGAGTTATATATTCGCATTATTGCTAATTTTTCTCTAACTGGTTCAACTGGCCACACATCCAAATTGACTCTGACCTGGTAATCATCTTGGCTTAATATTATATCGATGATATAATGTATATCTTGCATTGCAACGGTCACTCGTGGAAGGGAGGACGTCGAGGGAGTATTTAGCCTCCTGGAACTTCAATCGCTTCTTTAGTTCGCTGAATTTTGCACAATAGGAACTTCAATCGCGTCTTTAGTGCGCTGAATTTTGCACAATAGGTATTGTCAAATGCAGCTACCACTGTCTCAAAACACATAGCCATCGAGTCGTTTAGGATACTTAGTAACTCAACTCTGTTCACAGTCCAAGAAGCCTTTACTGCCATCCAAGGGGGTTAGTGCTGTGCAACGCCTATCCTTGCTCGGCAGCCGAACGTCGCCTCCCAGCCATCGCGGCTTGAAGCGGCATTCTGTGTATCAGGCACTTGCTCGAAATGTATCCCAAATTCGACTGCAAATGTAACTTCTTGGAACGTGTCTGGGGAAAGAGCTCAAATTCCGTGTTCCCAAGATTCTAGATGAGACGCCAATCGGACCGCGTGCGGAAGTTCGCGAGACATGCATGGCGGCGTATATAGACGCCTACGCACACAATTTAGATGGGAAAGCTACTATTTTCGCCGCGAAGAGGTACTAGTCCTACCGAACGCTTCCTCAGTCTCTCAACTTAGAATACTCGTGCACAAATTAACGACAGTGATTTTTTATGCTGCTGCAATGTTTTATCATGGGTTCTCTGACAATGCGCTAATAGGGCTGTTGCCGTTTTGCCGATATTGACGATACGATATCGGCATTCCTAGTGTCTGACGATTGCAGTTAAAAACTGTTTGCACAAACAGGATTGTTAACACCACCTGGTGAGCGAGGCGAGTACAAGAATTGCTGACGAAGACATGAAATACAAGGTTTAGGGTGAACCCTGAACCCTGAAACCGAAGCATGCCGAAGACCAGCGAACAGCTACAGCGTTGCAATCTTTCTATGAAGACACAATATATCCTGAAGTCAGCGGTGATTGTGTAAAGTAACCATATTTTGGCAACGATCTCGTCATATCTCCACATTTAGGGATTCTCACTAGGTCGTCACTGTAAAGACGTTTACCTTGATGGCCATGAGAGAGAGGATGGTGTCCACTATCGGCAACGTTAGGCTCAAAGAAATGGTGGCATACCGATCTGAGATGAGAGAATACGATGGCGAAGAATGCGAGGTTGTGGCTTTTGTGGCGGCAGAGAGATTGTGCTTGTCACCCATGACGAGTGCTGCTTCAACAGTAACGATGACAAAGCCGTGACTTGGACAGAAGAGGGCGAGCCAATCATAAAAAAAAGGGACTTAGCCGTGGATTAATAGTTTCTGATTTTTATTGCGCTTGCCATGGACCATTGCGCTTCGAATAAGGATTCGCCAGACAGATTAGTGAACCTGGCAAGAATCGTGACGGATATTGGACATCGGATAATATGGTTAACCAACTCACAATTCCCTTAACCATATTTAAGAAATTTCATCCCGGATGCGTCGGCCTCCTTTGCTTTGATCAGTCTTCGAACCATCAAGCTCTGCCCTCTGATGCCGTTTTGACCTCGAAACTGACAATGCGTGATAAGTCCAGTGTCTCAGGTATTTTTGATGGTTATTATGAGTACGAATCTGGCAATTACTTTTCCTCGTTATCATGTGAAAGATGGGCACCAGAAAGGTATGAGGACGATATTGCAAGAACGAGATCTGTGGAGAGACGGGTTGACCCTCAGGTGCAAAGGGAAGGCAGGCACTGTTGACCTCTCGCAGCCTGTGTCGTGCTGTGCTGAGATCCAACGGTTCTTAATTCCAAAGGTTCAACTCCATACAGTTATTGCGTTCATGTACACTGAGCATGCATGACCTATTATATTACCAACCATACACGGGCCGGCAGCAGCACACAGCACTTAGGCTGGAGAGTGGTGAACTCTTCACTATAGCTGGCCTCAAGGGTTTCATTTAGGACCTTCTCTTAGAGTCGAAGTATCTTATTTAAGACATTGCCGTGGGAGGTTAATTTGCGAAGGACCTTATTGACCATTATGCGAACACTACACTAGGATATAGCTTTGTTACAGAAATAAGGAATAAGCAAGACACTCAACTTCTTCGAGAGACCATTACAGAGTCACCACAATTAAGAGCTATATATATCCGTGGACAATCAATAAGTGAAGGGAAAGGCTGAAGATTATGCCAGACCGTCCGCTCATGTCCCAGTCTATCTTAGCCGTTGCGATTCATATGCAGTGACCGTAGCAAAGTAGCGATTGATACATAGTCAGTTAAACGTGAAGTGTCCACCCCCCTCTCCGGGGTTGATTTGTAAAAGCAAACCTGCGTTCAGTCGTCGTTATCCGACGGGGACTCAGCATGAATTATGGGTTCAATATCGACTAAACCTAATTGTTTAACGAACCGGTTGTACTGCTGGTGAGACAATCAATGCCTTGGTAAGGCAATCTGCAGGCATTTCGTTCGTCGGCAACCGGTTAATCATAATACTGCTCTCTCGAAATTTCTGTCGGAGCCAATGATGATGCACATCAACATGCTTCAACTTGGTACGAAGGTGTGGCGAATCATCTGTAATAAGACGAATGATTTGTTGATTGTCACAGTGGATTGTTAATGGTTGATAGATATGAAATTGTAATCCCTCAAAAATGCGTTGAATTAGAAGGGCGTCCTTAGCCGTTGAGGAAAGTGCTACCAACTCGGCCTCGGTGCTCGAGGTAGTGACGGCGTCCTGTTTTGATGATCTCCACGCGATGGGACCGCCAAATAGGGTCATCACAAACGCTTGAGTGCTTTCCTGTCTGTGGAATCATCAGCATACGCCACATCACTGGCGACAATAAACGCTCCTTCCTCAGCCTGCATCCCATCGAACTGTATGGCTAAGTGCTTGGAGGCATCGAGATACTGGATACACTGATATGCCACTTCGTGATGCTCTTTGGATGGGTTCTGCATGTGAACCGCGAGTTTTGAACTAGCATAAGCAATATCTGGCCTCGTAATCACCGCGGGATAGAGAATTGAACCAATTTTCTTCTGATACAGAGCAATCGACTTGGCCGCAGCTTTTCCGTGATAAGGGAGTAGCTCGGTTACTAGCATAGGTGTGGACGGTGCCTTTCTGTCACGCACTTGGAATGAATGGGCGATCTTATCGATGTGTGAATCTTGACATAACCAGAGCTTCTTCTGAACCCTGTCCCTGATTATCCGAATACCCAAAAACCATTTGAGTTCACCTAGGCTTCTCATTTCATACAGTGTCATAAGTTTCTGCTGGAATTCGACACGCTTTGCTTCGTCAGACTGCCGATAGAGCAAGACAATATCATCAACGAAGAAAAAAAACAATAAGCCAGCTATTGAGTAAGATACACTGCTCATTTAGTATAGGCTGTAGTTCGAGATTGAGAGTGCTGACGAGAACTCCTTTTGCCATAGTAGAGGTGCCCTTCGAAGGCCGTACAAATCTTTGAGAAGAAGGAGGCACATTCCCTCTTTTTTATATCCGTGAGTCATTTCGACGAACACTTCTTCGTCCATAGCACTGTTAACGAAGGCGTTTACAGCATCAAGCTGCCACGTGTTAAGGTCAAATTTGGCTGTTATAGCCATCAATATACGGAAAGACTTCCCTGCAAGGGTCGATGCATAAGTATCAAGGCTGTTCTTTGCTTGTAAATCTCCACGTACGCATAACCGAGCCTTGAACTTGGCTAAATGCCCATGCTTATCGAACTTGTAGGCGAATACCCATGTAAGAGGAAGTATCTGCCCTTTTGTCTGATTTCTGGGGACTTGATGAAATGTACCCTTATCCCAGAGAGTATTATACTCTACTTGAGCAGCCTGCTTGAACTCTTCTTCGAATTCGTGTCCCTCTAAGGCTTTCCAGGATTTTGGCTCTTTTGGTAGGCCTTGCCTATGGAGTCGATGACTTGTGCCAGTAAAGAATGCTCCGTGACAGATTGTCTGGACTGCAAATGACGTATAGTCTTTCCTTTGCTTGACTCTAGGGCCTGTTTGAATGATATCGGCTTCGTCAATTCCTTCATATCTCTGACGGCGGTGATGGCTTTGAGGCTGAGTGGTCTCTTGTCGTGGAATTTCTACTTTTGGAGAAGCGTCTTCTTGAGGAACTTCTTCAAGGATCGGCGCTGATACTTCTGGAGAATGTTCAGGCTTTATAGGGTCAATTTGTTCTGGGGTATCTGGTCCTGATTCTGGCTCTACACTAGGCTCAGGGGTTGCCAGCTGCACCGGTGCCTGCTGTACCTGATCCAGATCCGTAGCTCTCTTATCTGGTCTTGCTAGAACGATCGTATCCTCAATCTCGTTCTCAATGTAAGCAATCGGATCGATTGATTCGATTTCCCTGTTCATCTCTGGAAGCTCAATAGTCTCAATACTAAGCTCCAGCTCGCCTATTAGTTGAGATGATAGGTTCTTATTGCTAGGATCGTAAAACTTCGTTTCGTTGAAGGAGACATCCTTCGTCCATATACATCTCTGCTTTGAGGGAACCCATATTCGGGGGTTCTGAGGAATGGTCGTCATTCTGGCTCTAATGGAGCATAGATTGCAGCTGTTCGGTATTGAGCATCTTGCGGCCAATCATATGTATATAGCGTGCAATTTTAAGTAATTTTACAGCGGGTATTGCATTTTTGGGATTTGCCGGTTCCTCAGAGGCCTCTCTCACGGAGAGACGATTGCAACAATTTATCGCCCTGAACGCCTTGGTGCATCGTTGTAGTACCTAATCTGATCGACAATTAACAAACCTGCGGACTGTCAAGGAAAGGACGGCCGGACGGAAAAAAAATGTCACTAGCATCTGCCAAAGTTTAGATGGCCGCTAGAACAGGTTTTCCTGAAGTAAGAGCTCGCTGGTTGGTTGTTTTGGCGTTAGGAGCGATCGGACTTCAGCCGCAGGTTGTGCGTTCGGAGCGAGTGGAATTCAGCCGCAGGTGTTCTAAATCTGTGAAGAATAACAATCACAGAGAATTCAACGAACTCTTGGTATTCCAACCATCGCGTATCACTTCAACCCAATCATATACAATTCACCTCCAGACAACCTACCTAGTTTTTAATGTCCATGGGCCTGAAGTCAGTCCTCATCACTGGTTGTAGCGACGGCGGCATTGGCTCTGCTCTGGCCCATGCGTTCCAGAGTAGAGGTCTTCACGTTTTCGCCACCGCTAGAACGCTTTCCAAGATGTCACAACTCGCACAGCTCCCCAACGTTACCCATATCACTCTCGATGTCACCAAATTCTCTAGCATTGCCTCAGCCGTCGATATAGTCAAGTCTAAGACCGGGGGAACCCTGGACTACCTGGTGAATAACTCTGGAGTTGGGTATGTTGTGCCGACGTTGGACGTTGACATCGAATTGGCCAAAGGACTGTTTGACGTTAACGTTTGGGGTGTACTGGCAGTGATCCAAGCGTTCGCACCGCTTGTGATTGCCGCCAACGGCAGCATTGTTAATATCGGCTCTGCAGGGGGTTGCCTCTACCGGCCCTGGTTAAGTGCGTTAAAGGTCATTACTAGATACTTTGCGGGGAATTAACAAGAACAGGTGTCTATACAGCGTCCAAAGCTGCTCTTACGACGCTCAGCGAGACACTGCGCTTGGAGATGGCGCCTTTCGGCGTCAAGGTTTTGACTGTGGTTACAGGGGCAGTGGACTCTAATTTCTTTGAGAATTCGCCCGAGTACAAGCTACCGTCGACATCGCGATACAAGCCCATAGAGGCAAAGATCGCCACCAGGGCAAAGGGTGAGGACTATTCGCGGATGAATGCACAAATATATGCCCAAAGAGTTGTGAACGACGTTCTGCAGAGTGCCAATGGCAAGATTTATAGGGATAAAATGGCATCAATTGTGCGATATGCATCGGCATACTTGCCGACATTTGTCCTTGTTAGCGAGTCTTCTTTGAGTTAATTCCGATTGCTACTGACATGCGACTAGGATTGGATAATGTTGAAACAAACTGGCTTGGACACATTACCAACGGTATGAGCGCTAAGCGTCTAGAGTGCCAATGCGGAGTATCAAGTGTTGAAGGATAAAATTGATCAATGCTAAGGTATATGACGTATCTTAGTATTTCGACGTCATGGTGTGGTAAGAAGCTACATAATATGTACCGAAAGGGTTCTGCTGCTTCATTACCGTCATATTGCAGTTGATCTCTGCGCATGCACCAAATTTGGATTATACTTAGTATCCGTTGTCGTACAACCCTTGTAGGGACTTTAGTTAACATATAAACAAAGTAGCTGTACTGCCGGATTTTCTAGAGGAAGAAGTCGATGGCGCATACGTCGAGGATAGGTGCCTAGTAATGCGGAGTTTTTAACTTCCTGTTTTAATACATATAAAGTTTCGGTTAAGTGATTGTACCACTAACCGTACAATGGTTTCTAAGTCCTCTTGTGATGGTTTCACTGGACAATACATCTATAGGTAATTAACGACAAAAGCCAAAACCTGCCCATGATTTGAGTCTAGTGGACAGCTACTATCAATTGTAGATATATGTTTGTCCTTGATCATTTTAGACAAACAGCTACGCAACAGGGCTCAGTTAAATAGTTTACTGAGGATTTAGTGATCGTATAGAAAATTTATGAGCGCCGTAACGGGCACCAGCGCCAGTGGCTTATCTCTTGCCAAAATGATAGCCATGGCCTACAAACGGATCAACGAACGTCAGAGAGTCCAAAAAATGAGTGTCACAACACGCACACTCTGTGAGAATTTGGAACAGCACTCGCAATATTCTGAACGACGATGTGATCAGCACCGCAGTTATTCAGCACCAACCAGCCTGGACCAACTTCAATATTCGTCATGAATGAAATTTGAAAACGTCTATAAATGAATCATATTGAGCAATTTTTTATGTCTAATTGCACCACAACTCACCCTTCTCAGTAAACTGCAAGTAATGTCCAATCAATTTCGATAGTGGTCATCAGGCTTCCCGGAGTCAAGCCGACTGACTAGTCGGAGCAAGTACCACGCTTCCGTCCTCACCGTGCTCAAGCGTATAAGTTCTCCACCCAGCCCTCGTCAGTTTTTTTATCCCTGCATCCCCTGACAAATGACTCATGACTCCTCCATGTGTGACAACGACAATATCTCTCCTCTCACGATTTTTCAGCGCCGCAGCTCGTTGCGCCAGGTCGCGGCGGACTTTCCTTACCCGCTCGTCCAGTGCATCGGGAGAGTAAAGTCCCTCCTTCGCCTGCCATCCAGTAGGCAAGCCCGAGAAATTGAGATTCGGAAATATCGTCTCCAACACACTGTGATCCGAACCGGTATCGCAGGGTTGAGCCTTGTGCCCCTGAAGATCGGGGTCCAATATCAATTCGGCTCCACCGGTGATGCCTTTTCCAGAGGCTTCGTCAAAGTAACGCTTGTCGAGAGTATTCGCAAAGGCCAGGAGTGTGGTTTCTATCGTTCGACGAAGTGGGGACGTGACAATCAGGCCGACTTCATCTGAGAACGTAAAGCTCCGACCGATATCTTCGGCTTGATGTCTACCCAAGAGCGTCAGTTCTGGGTCGAGGCGAGTAAAATCATGATCTACATTGTGCACGGATTCCGTATGCCTTACCAGGTGGACTCGACCCGCCATAATTCCCGAAGGTGAGATGCTGAAATCGCGAGACGGGTGGTTGTGGAAGACCGGCAGTTCAGACGGTTTAAGTACGGCAGTGCCGCTCAGAGTTCCATGACGAGAAGAAAACCTAAATCACCTGATAGTTGCTATCGTTATCTGCAATGCTAGTTCAACTGAGGCTAACCATTGTCATACGCAATCTTTGGCCAATGAATTAGCTGTGGCGATTGAGGTGGTGTAATCTATGTGCCCCTTACTAGACGAGCGATGACGCAAGCCAACAAGTTGAATGTTGAGCCGCAGAACAAGCCTGTCGCGACCAACTTACAGCGAGAATCGCTCCGGCCGAATTCATTTTGGCCACTGAAATTCAGCGTCGTAGTAAAATTATGGGATACAACGTTTGGCAGAAAAAAATGGGGAAATTTCGGGTACAGTAATGTTCCCTTAAGTCCGTAAATATGAGTGCACGTGAAAATACGAGCATAATTGCGAAGCGGAAATACGGAGTTTAAGGACGAAGGAACGGAATGTACCAGGACAATGAAAGTATGGACGAATGAGCTGGTCGTGGCGAAGTACATTTTGCGGCACGCGATTACACGTCCCTCCCCGGCATTACGCGTCTCCGGTTGTGGCTTGCATATTCTCTCTGTGGCTGGTTCTGTCGTGTGGACGGTGTTCTTGCCTCCGTCTCCTTCGTCTTCATTTTACGTGCTTTTCTTTCCTCTACCCTTACATATAATTTAGTAGATTCAGGACGGAATAATAAAGTATCGCGAGTGCAAGCTTCGTGCTTGTTCTCTGATCAAAACATTAGCGAGCGAGGTAGGGTTGTTTCCTTAGCATTTACTCTGTACTGAGCAACATGTCAACGCGTCACTCACGCGTCTCAGGTATCGCGTCAAACTCTATCTGTGAATATGCGCCAGCGCTCTACATCGACTCTCCTCATGTCACTGTATTTATTGACATTATCTCTATGCGACCGACTTGCAGCTCATATGTGCGTTTAGAAATTGCTCATTTGGCATTATGTACAGTGGCAGTCACTCCATGTAATTCCTCGGTCTCTCTTTCATTTTGACCATATGCCGATATTAAATATGTAGTATCTGTAACTACTGATCCAAGTTCGGCAACTCGGCATAGAAGGATCTGATGACAAGGGCTCGAATATAAATAGACCTGCTAGAACCTGTGTCGAGTAGTTATGTTAATATATTAGTGCATTCCTTTTTACAACAGCACCAAGTGGCATGATCGCCAACATGGCCCCGGAAAACGCAAACAAGAATAACGACATACACCACGCTGGGTTAGTGGGCGTCGTTACTGGTCCTGATTGCGGCGAATGAGTCAACGCGATCCGGTGTCGAATACGGGCCTGTTTAACCGTACGTATTAACATAATGCAGCCATAGGCCATTATTATGCACATGTGCACTTAAGGCGATGCTGGGCCAAAGCTGTTGCCGACGGTATCAGACCGATGCCCTTTATTCTGACCCTGGCGTGAATAAAGAGGGTGAATAGTAACTCTTTGCAACAATTGCGTAGTATGATACCACGAACGCACGAGCGTGTAGAAAGGGCACGCCGCACTTGCGAGTACAAAGCGGCTACTCGAAAGGCTTATCGATTCGAAAGTTTGCGCACACGGTCCCCCTCTACAAGTTTACGATCACGCAGTGCGCCTAGGCAGAGGGAACGGAGCTACACTTTAAAGCTCCGATGAAGCGAACGTTCTTACTACTTAATGTTAGGACCGTCAAATAGCGCAGCAGCTCCTACGGCTTGAAGTACCTAAGTACATTAAGTGCATTAGTGCAAATTAATAAGGGAGCAGCTGAAAAGCAAGTTACGGAATAATGGCCGCTAGTATTATATCGTCACGCTGGTCACCTTATCTTCACAGTGAACAAAGGAGTTTGAGGAAAATGACGTCATAGCTGTCGACCAAATATGCTAGCCCTAGGCCAAGTTGCCGTCAATGCATTCGCTGGGAGTTTATTTAACCTTTCGCTCAAAATGTTGCCCTACCATGTCGTCGACGCCACGCGATCTCATTTAGACTTGGTGTGCCTCTCGACCGCGCTCTTTCCGTACCTTTGTTAGTCACCGACCTTCCATTGCCTATCAAACACAAAGGACAAAAGGTCTATTGATCCTGACCTTGCGGGCATCGCTTCCTTCGCACAATACATTCAATCGCAGTGTTAAGGGCTGTCGATCTAGTGGAGCTGGTACTCTAGTGGTCGCCTACTTGCCTAGCCCTGTACATGTTAATCGAGACGCGAAAGTATGCCACTTCTCGAATTATGTATGGATCGCTGACGAATGCATAGCGGTATGTCGCGCCGGACGTCCACGTTCGTCGACATCAACAGCTTCGTCTCCCACCCTGCCCGCGTGACAATTAGGCATGTGCAGCTCCGCGATCTCGTTTGCAAGACCGCCAATCCGCATGAAGTCCTTTATGTGAGTGAGCGGGCCGTCAAGAGCATGGACACCGACACTGGCAAGACGACGCAGTGTGCCGAGTTCCCTTTTGAACCACTCTGTCTAACTTCGGCTTTCGAGATCGTCGCGGCTGGTGGGATGCGGCGGGGCGAGCTCGGGATCACGTATCGAAGACCTGAAGAAGATGCGGACAACAGAGTCGGTTTGCCTGTCACGATGATCGAGCTCGGTGGATACGTCAATAACTCGATCACTCTGTTTAAGCCAGGTGGAGCGAGTGTGTCTGCCCTGGTCTGCAATAACGACCATACACTGCGAATGCTAGATATAAATGATTCGTCATACGCGGTCATCGATACACTTCAACTACCCGTTCCGTTGAATCACGCGAGCATATCGACCGATCGTAAGTCGATAATAGCATGCGGCGATTCAGCGCACCTCTTCGTCTTCCATCCCGAGGAGCGAAAGCGCAGCAACGAAGCGTCGGATGCGGCAACCCGCGTCGACTCACTAGGGCCCCTCAAATGGACACGTACTGCAACCCTGTCTACGTCGGCCGACTATGGTTTCTCCACAGCATTTTCACCATCTGGCGTACTCTTTGCAGTGGCATCGCAGGATGGACTGGCAAGCATATACGACTCAAGGTATCTTTCAGCTTCATCATCAAATACCTCATTAAGCACCCGCAACGTGCCTAAGCCATTGAATTATATCGAGTCTACGCGACCTCGTGAAGATGGTGGAGCCTTCCGATGTTTGAAATTCTCGACTGGTCCGGAGAATTTGCTACTAATATCGGAGCAAGCGGATCGCGTCCATGTTGTCGATACACGACGATTCGAAGATAGGCAGATTCTGGATATCTCCAATACAGTTAACGATCCCAACAAGAATATGCGAAGAGGACGAGATAATTCTGGCAATGACAATAGTAATCCATCAGGTAGTGCTTCTGGTCCCAGTTCCGGACCTAGTGACAGCAGTACAGATTCTGACCGACTGAGATTGATGCGAATGATGACCAGGTTGCGATACCCTGAAGGGATATCCGGGATTGCATGGAGCGATGAAGAACAAGGCTCAGTTATTGTGGGGTGGGATAGCGGTATTGGTAAATGGACGGCTAACAGGCGTTGATATTTCATCAATTTTTACTTCCAATCGGAACCTACAAGTTTCATGGATCGTGAGGTGTACCTTTTGCGTATTCTATATACTTCCATTTGTCAAAGATAGTTTCGTTCATTACATACTTGGCACCGTCAGTGGCATTTCGCAATGAAGAATGAGCGTTTGCGAATACCGCCAGGCATCACACCTGCAGACAGCGATACATCCAATATTCGATACGGAGTTAAAAAATATGGAACGGAAGACGAAATCGACCGTTCTCGTCTTGTATTCTGAATATAGTATAGAAATACAAGGTGCCCGACCATGTTAGAAACAATGGCGTCCAGATAATCCGTCGATCCGTGTCACAAACGGTTCTGTCCATTAAGCGGGAAGTAGGATGGTGCTTACTTCCAAAATCGCCGGATCGAATAAGCTTCATAAACGTAAACGTAATTGTAGAACAGCGGCCAGTTTGAACGTTGGACATGCCCAGTCCGATGCTCACAACAGCGAATAGATTTTACGTCATTTCACAACGAGTATCAAGACATGCAAGTAGTCGAACGAGGATCCAGCTTTGCCACATAAGGTAACGTCCAGCAATTGATTGGAGAAGAGGTGTAGTAGTGGCGCAAATGAATTGCTGCGTTGGTCGTGGCTGCCACGTTTCATCTCAGCTCGGATCGTCCTGGTGGCAGTCGTGTATTCGATGTTGACTGTAATGCGGCTCAGGCGTCGTTCCCGTTGGTGCTGGGTAGGGGTTAATTATGCAGCGAACTGAGGATGCGTTCTTGACACATCTTCGTTACAGCTATCTTGGTATTAAGATATAGTTGTCATTTCAACAGCGAATTATACAGGGTTGACACGTTCCTCATCCACAGAAATATTGAATCGTGAAAACAGCTCTGCCTCCATCCGTTTTGCTGCTTCGGGCCCCGAGATTATCTCCCCCATCATATCACTTCCAGGTGGGAAATCAGTCTCAAAAACTGGTTCTCCAGTGCCTCTCATATTTGCCAACACAGCTTGGCGAAAGTGCCACCCTAACAGTTAATCGCTTGCTCGCCTATCGTCGTTCGGATTTCGACACACAGGGTGAAGCATCTTTCCGTCTATACCGAAGGGATCTCCATCGAAACAAATTATCTTGTAACCATGGTCTGGGTTAACGGAAAAATAAAATCCATCAAACTTCTCGTGAATCGTAGACTGCATAAGTAGTCCATTCTGGCAAAAGTTAATGCCCGTATCACGATTTCCTCTGCGGTTCGTAATCCACAGAGAAAATCCACTCTGCACGAAATCGCCCGCACTGGAGAGAGGAAAGATGTGAGCGGCGTGGAAACCACTCCACTCATTGCTCGCCACTACGCCCGTGATTACACACTTCCCATCTCTCTGACGGATCTCATTTCGGAATGAAGGATTCCTGCCTGTGAATGATTGGGAAAATAATTCGTATTATGCACGGCTCATTTGTGATTGATATGGTGGGCATTGTCAATAGGCCTCAGGGTGTATCCGGTCGATCGCAATATGACGGAATATTGACCGGATGCCTTGATGAGGATCTCAAGCATACTTAGAAAGATGTTTTCCGTTACTGAAGGATTCAATTTCAGTCCACCCAGTTGCTTATCAGGTTCGGCGAAGTGGTATAAATATTAATGAGTGCAAAGCTGTACTGTTCCGGCATCAACAGCCTCCAGCGCCGCCGTGCGACTGGATGAACATTTCCTTTGACGATGGTGGACCTGCTGCGTCTCATCGATACCTCCACAATTGAATACTGCTCTTTTGGAATCACAAGGGAATCGAATTCAGAAGAGAATTTCCTCAAGCTCGGCAATTGCAAATTGGGCTGAACGTCTCACTAATCAGTCTGCCATTAGGAGTGGTCACGATTACGGCACCGTCAACTTTTGAGATTATCGTAAAGTTTATCGTAAAATGAGGCTTTAATCGTAAAGTAATCGTACTGTATAGTATAAATCGTATAGTAATCGTATTCCTCATTAGCAAGGTAGGATTATAATCCTTGTACAAGAGACCGGCACCTTAGCAACTAGATACGAAGATGGCGAGCCAGCAAAACTTGCACGAACGATGAGGACAAACGTAAAGAGCGACGCCAACACAAACTCACGTGCAAAACCCAAACGAGAACAGTCCCAGCTGAATCCCATATTACATATCATATAGTCCCAACTCGCGATCGAATCTCAACGATGCGATCCTGACAGATTGCGGTCACGCACGGCGCGTAAGCGATCTACGGCATCCGGTTCGTGTGTGGAATTTTTGAGTGTGCAATGTTTCCTGTCTTTCCAGTTAATTCTGGGGGATGGAACACGCCCGCGAACTGGGGAAGCGCATATCCCTCTTTGAGTTCTCGTCATCTTGTGCTGTTGGGTTCGAAGCGTATCTGTATGTTCAATAAAGTCCGATGTCTACTGGATAATGCTGATTAGGATTTTTATTCTGTGTACACATCCTAAACGGAAATCGCTCTTGACTTTCTGTGTCCGTGTGATAGTCCTCCAAATCGACACTTGAGTCATCATCCCTTTGCAAGCCTCGCAGCTCTCTCTCAAGATATGAAGCGCTCACCGCAAGCCACCGATCCCCTTCAACATGCCCATCCTTTAAGTCATTTTCGTCTTGCTGGATCTCATCTATCAATCTTGCTACATCGCTCTCATGCAACACACGCCCAATAGCCAAATGAATATTGCAAAATAGAAGGGAAGGAAGATCATGATCTTGAGGTCCCTGACCAAAAAAAACCACTTCACCGTCATCATGACGGCGAACTATGAGAGGTAGGAACCTGCGCGCAACTAATATTCTGATGCTGTAGTGCTTATCTTGGCATTCCAGACCAAACTTGTACATATCAAACGCCTGATGACTTTCAAGGTAGTAGTAAACCATTAGATGGATCGTTGATGTTTTCGCCATAAACGCTCCATATCTCTCGGACTCTGGCCCGCAAATACAGAAAGCAAACGTCTTAAGCGAGGGCGACTGCTTGCACTGAACGGGATAATATGCGCCGCGATCAGTCTGCTAGTACCATAAGGAGGATCTGGCATATCGTCCCTTAATTCGCTTTCTTCCATCACCCCTCCCACAACAGACATACTGCCATCCCGTTCGAGAAGCTAAATAGACGAATATTGGCACGCTCTACTTCAGAGTCAGAGCACTACCTGCAGACCTTCCGCTTGAAAAGCGCTTGATTCCTCGAAACTGTGCTTGTACTGGCTGGCGTGGGAGTTTTTCCCTTGAGCTTCATCGGAATCAACAAATCCACATACATGCCACGCGTCCAAGTCGCTATCCCCCTACTCAGATGGACGGAGTGATGAATCCTATCTGAAACCTCTTGCCAAGTCAGAGATACTTGCGGAGTAACACCGATAACCGCGGTAAGTCTTTCAAAGGGCGCACCAATCGGTGACAATATCGGGAGGTCCTTTTCGCGAGAGTCCTGGTTAAATATTTCCAGAGATCATCTGAGATTGATTGGTGGTTGTAACCTCGCAACAGCAGCGCGAGAGCAATTGGGACTGAGTTCTCGATACGTCCCCGATTTATTCGAAATTGATCTCATAGCGAGAGAGACGGAATATTGCCATCAATGCCTCGTTTAAAGTTTTCTGGTTAGAACCGCTGCCCTGGGCGCTCGAAGACATGGGTATTTTGATGCAATTGCTGTAGAGAACAACATCATTGAGAGCGAATGTCCGTGTATCGCAATATGTGACCCTAACCCATCCTCATATCGGTTAGTGACGAGAACTGAAAGCGTTTGCCAAAAAAAGACATGCACAGTGATTCGAAGTCCGCGCGGTAGCAGCGCCTGATGAAATTATTTCGTCGCTGCCCAACGTATGGAAGGAAAAATTGGCGACTGGCCCATGTTAAAAGAATAGGATTCGAAGAAATATTAATGGAGGTCAATTCTGTGGTCCTGATGTTTTACAATATCGCGAAAGGTTTTGAGCCCTGAGGGTCTACGACAACAATGAATCGACCGCTACTCTAAGCGCAATACTGACGCAATAGGCAAAGCTGTCAATTTTGCTATCGGCTCGACTTCTTCTATTAGTGTAATCAAGTCATTTTCGGCAGAGAACAAAATGGTAGCCATGTTTAATAGACTTGCAGTGATGCACTTACAAGGTCGTGTCTTTTTTGAGTCATTGCTCATGGGATTTGTTTTTTCCTCTTCTATGCCGAATACGGGCTGCCATTCTGGCAAGGGTTGCGATTCCTTGTGCGGAATGAAATTTCAACCCTGACGGTCTATTTTGCTGTGCTGATAGGCGCATTTTCGTTTGAAGATATCGGACGGGGCGTGACTTTGGTCTCGCAGGGAGGCGCATCTGGTGCAAATATTTTCGAGGCTTTATGTTCAATGCAGGGACAGACTCTCGGCTAGCGGAGTACTGAGTAATGTGGGCTGATTCAAATGGACAGATAAAGCATTACGGCGAATTACAGTTCCTGCTTATTGACTGCTGGATCATAGAGGTTTTCATTCCAATTAAGCCCTATACTGCAATCCCCAAGCATATATTAAGCAGCAACAATATAGCAGCTACTCCTGTGAATTTCTTCCATCAGGACTGGTTCGAGGAGAGTTTTCGCTCTGCCATGTTGACAACTGCCATGGTGCGTGTCGAGGACAAGCGTAAAGTGCAACAAGTCTAGGTGTTTGTCTGCCGTCTCTTTCATACGCAGCCAGCGGCATTTTGCATCATTACGGCACTTTGTATATTTAGAGAGTATTTAAATGTATTCATAAGTTGCATCATTAGGGAGTCACAATTCAGTAATAGCAGCACTAGCATCATTATGAAACCAACTTTCAAAGTATATTACAGTACTCGAAGGAAATTCAAAGAGCGATTGTTCCAAATGACATCCAGAGTGTTTGGGATCGGGAATTTTGATAGGCTCGCTGTCAGACGATGTATGGTGGAACCAATATATTCAACAACAACAAAATAATATACGTAAAGAACGAAAACAAGAAAACACAAACAAAGCAACAAACGAGCGACTGATATATATGGGATCCTGGATCAGCGCAATGACGAGCCAAGCCTAATGACATAGCGAGGACGTCATAGTGAGGCCCTCACACTCGCTTGGCTGATCCGTTTGGTTGCCGATCACGCTAACCCCAATTTCTCCAACAGGAATCCCTCGAACCTGATTTTCGCGGTCGTCATGATGTCATACCTCAGTCCCTCTAGAAAGCTAGCGCCGTCAAAAGGGATACTGCGATCTTCGATGTCTTCGTCTTGCCATACATCGCGCGGATACAAATCGCTTATTCTAAGTCCAAGAGTGACCGGGATATTATCACGGGCAACGGGGAATCCTTCTTGGATCAGGTCCTACAAAAACTGTGTGTGAGCGGATTGGTCTCCATAGAATCAATGTGATGATACTACTCACAAATCTATTCTGTGAATCTTGCCGCCAGACTTCAATGAATGCTTCAGTCAGCTCTCCAACCCACTCGTGACCCCTGTACCCAAGTGGACCATAGTAGCCGTTTTGGATATTCAATCGGGTAGATTCGCCCACGGTACGTGACATTGACGCCTTTTCTGCTCGCCGATCTGCGATATCCTGAAATGGAGCGGTGCCAGGATATTTAAATCGCGGCGTTTCGTTAAAGCATACCAATATAACAACTTTAACTCCCATGCCATTGATCCACATATCCTTGTCATCAAGAAGCTTGCCATAGGCTTCACTATACCCAACCTCAAGCGCAATCACCATTTCATCATCGCCATCGAGACGCGCATAAATGAATCCGCCATCTGGCTCTTTTCTGCTCCGCCTGTACCTACCAGAGGGAAAATGCATGGTGGTAGATCCAACTTGGCGAATACGTTGTAGTGTCTGCGGACTGCGCGTAGATAGATAGTCGTCGACAAACTTAATGATCTCCTTGTCGATCCAGCGTGCTGCCCCTTCGTGGATGCTACTGGGGGCAGTCACTACTGTCACTGTCTGAGTCAGACTATTGTAGGTCAACGATGGGTATCTATAATATTAAATACTGTTAGTTATATTCTGACAACAGTGACGAGCAACATACCTCTGATCTTCTGAAATGTCTGCCTCCGATTTCAGTTCAGAAAAGTCATTGTCTAATTGCCGAAACTTTTCATAAGGCAGCTGAATATCTAATCGCTGCTCTGGTGAGTTCTCCTTCAGAAGCGTGAATGCCTCGTTGTAGTTAGAAACTGCCTGCGAGTCCGTAACTGACATCTCTTGCTGTGTCTCGGATTCCGTCTCAGCAGCGTCCAATTTAACGCGTTTATCATTTGCCTGGTCGGTGATGGGAGTACCGTCGGGCACGGCGTTGATCTCGCCCATGACACGTGCGTCGTCATTTGCTTTTCTCTTGACTGTAGACCTCGTGGCATATCTTACGGGCTTTTCTCTCTGTCCGTTGGCTGGATTCGGAGCCCTCAGCCACGGAGGGATTCGCGATCGGTGCCACGCTGCGTGAGGCTCGGCTGCCGCTACTGATTGTGGATCGTACCCTGCGTAAACGGCATCCATGACGTCATACGATAGTTTCTGATGTGTGATGATTGAGAGCTGAAATACAACCCGGAGGGGAACTTAAAAGATTGCGAGAATGATTCGGACGCTGACCGGCTCTGTTTATCTGCTGGACATTTGGATTTTGACCAACAAAGGCGTCTCACGTACGATGTCAAAAGCTGTTGAATACTGTGAGGGTCAGGGTTGCTAGGTGCTGTCTAAGTGCTGATCGATGCCGGCCAGCAGTGCTGGTCATGACACTCATTTTCCAACACCTTGCCGCCTAACATTTCTGTATCCATATGTTGTAATATATGCAATGTACGCATTCCATTTGGGCACAAAATAAGCCTTTGTTGTTTTGTGTTGTAGCGATTTAAGCTTTTTCTTCCCTCCCAACAGTATTTAGGGGTTCAGGGAAGCACGGCTATAGATTTCCTGTTGACCCTGAGAACGCTGCGCAAGATGCAACAATACAGCAGTCTGTACAGCTCGAGAAACCCTGGTACAAGGTTCCAGCGCGTGTGAAATTGTACACGTTTGAGAAAGTATGCACCGTCGCTGGCCGGGATTTGCTTGACTGAATGCTGACGGAGGTCGCGACGGGACAGCCGATGGCGAGCGCTACTTGCGCGACGCGCACAAACAGCACTGGTACTAGAGCGTCGGGGATCATCAAGAGCGGGGATTTTGCGGAGAGATTAGTGGATGATGAGCAGCAGTGAGCGCAGGTGGAGCAGACGCGATGAGGTAGCAGTAATATAGGGCGCCACTTTTGTGGTAGACGTCCAAGATCACCGACCAGCCAAGGTTCCGCGAACACTAAACGGCGGCAGCCCCGCTTGATGATTTTAGCAGGATACCGGCTTCCGCCACTGAAAATTGTGTGCTGAACTGTGATTCAGGTATAGAATCATATCGTCTTTAAAGTGGCAGAGCTTTCTATATCGGTGCTGACGCTGACCCCGGATTGACGTCATGAATGTGATTTGCTGTGCCTTGTCCCTGAGCCGTGTGACGCGTGCGCAACTCAATGCTATAACCGAGCCAAGCTCTCAAATTTAAAATTTCTTCGAAGCATCTCGTTTGATAGGACTGAATGAATCGCGCAGGCCAGGTTGGTATTGACGGAAGCCAGTCGTAGAAGCCTGCAATTATATTGAAATTACGTGTGTTTTACTTAAATTCTACTATTATATCTAGCGTGCACACGAGTAACGACTTTACGATTATTCGTACGAATATTCGTAAGTCGAATACGAATAAATTGTTGTCGCTTGCTTATATAATATTGGTACGAATAAAATTTGCGTTATTCTTAATTATTCGTATTATTCGCAAATCTTAAATAGTACTAACATCCGTTCGCCAACCGGGCGATAAAGTGCGTGATAACGTAGGGTAATCTATCAAACACTACTGAAAATTCTGCTTCAGCCTTCCTGCCATACCTCTCTGCCAGTAGCCTGAATAATCCTAGATCAGTGTCCAGGTCTTAATGTCTGATAGACGCCTCAGCAGTCCACAGACAAGTCGCGAACTTGATAGCAAACCCTCCCCGTTCCCGTCTTGGACTTGACCATTACTTTCTCAATGATGGTAGTGACGAGGAAGCAGAGCCTCTTAATTTGCAGTTCCAGCATCAGAAGTTGCTGTTGAGAGGGTGTCTAATAAAGGACGTGGGTCTCGGAAGGCAGTCAATGACTGCAGAAACAATGAGGATACTAATGTTGATGAGAGACGAATATGCCTCTGTGGATACATGGTAGATAGGTGCCTGATGTAGTAAGAGTGAAAGAAAAGGAGTCTTGTATTGTTCATCATTTTGATCTAATTCAGCTGCAACATGTGCTGGAGAACCAAAAATTTACTCGGCCTTATTAGAGCCCGAATCCTTACTCTGATGAGGATCACGTGGCAACTAAGGCAATACGATACGATATTCATCATTAATATCGTATATCGTATCGCCTTACTTGATACTCTGGCGATAATATCGCCTGGAATTTTCCTCCGGCGATATCGTGTCCAGCCTTATTATTCGTGTGCAGCCCTAATTATATCCACCTTCATAGTCATCGCACCTCATTTTACACGATAAATTTTTTTCTTCGGTATTGAGTAGCTTTGTGCTGCATTTGCACTCTAGTTGGCGAGTGTGGAGATCATGTGTGGCTACTGTGCCACAACATCAGGACCGCGTCATTCCGAGAAGTGCCAATTTGGCTTCTTTATCCTTAATCATACGAAAAATTAAAACGTGCCATAAAAGCGTGTGATCGTCGTATGGTCGACGATGATAACCTTTGGTCTTTATTGATCGGCCTAAGGAGGTTGAATCCCTGAACTCATCGCACATACAATAAAGTTCTCTGAATTAAACTTTAAGTATTGTCGTGTATGTGACACACTCCACCAAGCGATGAGGTGTGATAACAGCACGAACAGTAGGGTCAGGTGCTTAGATCGCTGGTTTGAGGCCGCCAAATACATAATTATGTGTACCCCAGCTATATTAAAATTTGCAACCACTTGATGCAGTCTTTCGCGCGACGGATCTGATAGCTTGCTGGCTACATCTAACTCGGACTAAGTCTATGCAAATGGATACCGATGATTCGAATGCACTTGTCAACCTGCGAAACCTGGCAAAGCAGCTCAGGTTAGAGAATTTGCCCGAGGATAAGACAGTTCCGATTGTAATGGGTAAGGGGTCATCCGTTTCTATCTGCCAATTCTAACGGTACGTCAAGTTCCAGGATTCGCCGGTTGGGGCACACCATTGTTTGGTGCTATCAATTATTGGGGCGGCATTGAAAACATTCCCAACCTACTGGTGGAGAGGGGATATACCGTGATCGTCACTCCACTTGGGCCGATATCTTCTAATTGGGAACGCGCCTGTGAGCTGTACAGGCAGCTTACGTTTGGAAAGTAAATTACCATGTTCTACGTTTGAAGTCGTCTAACGTTCCACAAGATTCAGTTTCTTCAATTTCAAGACTGAGGAGATTAATGATATCCATGATGTGGATGTTGACTATGGTAACTACTTTAAAGACTCCCGCATTAAGCCTAGAACTACTGCTACAAAAGGCCGGAAACGGGCAATCCTGTTTTCGAAATCACAAGACAGATACAAAAATTGGACGTGGAATGAAGACGACAAGGTTCACTTCATCTGCCATTCCCAAGGCGGAAATACAGTCCGCTACCTGATTAGCCTGATGAGCCGTGGTTCTGCAGATCTGCATCCAAAGTATTTCGGTACCGGAGGAAGAGATAACTGGGCTCTCTCCGTGACAACACTAGGGACTCCACACAATGGAACAACGATCATAGATGTCCTTCAGAACTTCTTTTCAGTATGGCGGCATCATATACTTCCGTTTGTAAAATACTGACGCTAATTAAACAACTACAGGGCTCAACGGACGCGGCAATCAAGCTTCTGGCAAGATTGTTTGCCGCCGTATCCTTCCAAAATCCCGAGAAAAGGTTTTATGACCTCCAACTCGACCATTGGGACATATGTAGAACGGAGATAAATGGAAAAATGGAGTCATTTCAACAAATGCGCGAACGCTTAGAATTAAATCATGGCCCAGTGTCGACCTGGTTGGAGTCCAATTACAATGGTTTCTATGACAACAGCATCGAAGGTGTTCATGATCTCCAAATGAAGACAATACCCACCTCAAAGCATGCCTACTATTTCAGCTTCTCCTTCCACTCCACGATCCCTTTTCCCTCTCGCTGGCCTTCCTGGACGATCGAGGCTATTGCTTCCTTCCCCATCCCGCTGGTCGATTTCATTCGCAAAGTGCTGTACTCGATTCCATTCGTGAACGTTGGTGCTTGGATCATCAGCCGCATTCTGGACTCGTTTGGCAACAACGTTGGGTGGCCGATTCTCTTGTCTCTCATTAGCATACGGGATTTCACACAATGGGCAACTCAAAATGTGGCGAACAGGCTGCTGGGCGAGATTGATTACAATGTCGCTCTGCCGCCGCCAGGTAAGTATCTGCCGCGGAAGGACGTCATACCGCTGATGCTGCCTACTGTGTATGCAATGGGTGGTCAGGATCTCACTCCCGCACAAAAAGATATCTTGGGATCAAATCTGGGGGATTGGTATCTGAATGATGGAATAGTGAATACTGAGTCGATGCGCGGTCCGGGTGATTCCATTGTGAGAAATATCAGTGCCTTTCCGACATCAAGTATCGACAGCGATGACGTTCGTGGAATATACTGGCATTTTGGCGTCAACGATCAGATGGATCATGCAGATGAGATCGGGGTTTTTGTCGAGCAAGATACAGTAAGTTATTCTGTTGGTCAATGATTGATATCGCCACTGTATGCTGATTTAATAAGGCTCAATCTACGAACGACATGTACATTAATCTCGCAGAAATAATCTCACGATTGTCGCCTTCTTCTAAGTTACCCGAAGCTGAAGTCCAGTAGGACATTGTTACCATTACTCCTTCTTTCACAACTGTTGCAGGCTTGATCGTGTGTCTCTCGCTTTTGCTTTGGATTTGTGGTTGCTGACTTCTGACTTAATTGTTAAGATTTGTTTTCTGCAAGATGTTGGACTCAGTCAGTGAATCAATATATGTCCGGCGCCGTCTCCGCTTGTATTCCTCTCCAAGTATATGCAGAATTGCCATCCGTTTTCTCTCTGTCGTCATCGTTGCATTATAATCCGCCTTAGGACATTCAGTCAGGGTTTGCGCAGAGGGCTACCCTGAATTAGCCCCACCCTCACAATCTCAACGTGCACACGCTCACATATCTTGAATTTTTATATGCATATTTATCTAATCGTACAACGAGGGTTACACAAGCTTAATTTATGGACAAAGGGAGGAGCCCCCCTCTTACCTTTCTACACACCACCCCCATAGCCTTAAATCGTAGTTGTAAAACCCTACCATCCAATCTCTCCTCTCATTCAATACCAATCAATTCAACAAATTTTCCAAGCTCAATTCGTTCTAGGTACACAGGCGCTGTATTCAGGGAGATGATCGCTTCAAGTGTTAACGAATATCTTTCTATTTAGAGGTGGATACGATCTGCGAGTAATCGTAATTCGTAATCGTATAGTCTATACGATTGGTCGCAATTAAGTTTACGATTAACTATAGGAGCAATGAAGTTGGTTGCTCAAAAATCGTATAGTTACATGCGTCCTGAACTCTTTATTTGTCAGGGCCTTGAGCTACGAGCAGTCTGCGCGGTTCCACAAGCTCATGTAACGACAGCTGTACAGCTCTGGTCGCCGTACCTATCCGTAACTCATACTCTGACATCGTTGGTGACGACCTCTGACAGTATCTTATCGTCGCTGCCACTCCATCAGTCAGCAAAACCGCGGGGCGCATCCGAAGAATTTTAGTTTGTCCGGTGACGAAAATCGCGTACGACTTTGGCCCTACTCGGGCACATCTAAGAAATTTATAGACATAAGTTCGTATTCGTGATGACTAAGGCAGCTACATATCTCAACCTCATTACCCAATTTGCCTCATAAGAACAATGCCAGAACTGAGTATATATATCTGTGGCTTACTGATTCCTGTTCTACGGCTTCGGTTTGATATCCCAATGCTTTGAAGGCTTTGAAGCATATTTCTCACATAAAAATTTCCAGCAGTTTCATACAGCAAAGCTTGATAGCTGAGAACATTGACTGGCCGATAATAAGTCTTCGCGTCTGTGTGTGGCGCTGAACTCAGAAGCGCAGCAATGTACCGCCATGTTAAATTGTTGACGATAGGTTGGCGCTCGATATGGTCAATTTAATGACCCCTCTCAGTGGAAATCTACACTACAGCACTCTGTTTTCGGCAGCTCGATGGTTTCGCGGAATTGTCTGTGTGCGTCAGCGATGATGGCACCGAGATGTACTGGACTGTGCCACAATAAACAACATAAATCAGGTTTTCCTAAAGCCGACTTACGACTCTGCATTGTCGGCGACCTAAGAGTGACAAGCGTAGTGGCGTACTGTGAATCATCAAGTGGCATAGCAGAGAGCCTGCACCGTATCTCATTGATATGACCCATCCCATTCAATAAACCTTGTCATTCAGGTACTCTGTCCCCTTCGGAACCCCTTCCCTGTGTTTCGTGAACAGGCTCCGGATCCAATAGCCTGCCTTGCCCAGATAGTGGAGCATGATGCTCACCCTCCTCTTAGTGCGTCCCGTTCGCTTTCGGACACGGATCAAGTAGTACAGCATCACAGCCCCAAAGATGTTGAACAAAATATACGCCCATCCGATGCCCCAGTCGCGCCAGCGTTGGCTCCAGAAGATCTCACTACCCGCGAGGAACTGATCTCCGTTGGAGATGGGGCAGTACTGGCAGTTGGTTGTGGCGGAAGGGTTGTAGAGTGATCCGGGAGCGCCGGCGGTGAGATACGGACGAAGGTATTCTGCACAAGTTTGGCCGCTGGGGGGATCAAAGACTGCGAGTTCGTTGTTGGCACATTGGACCTGACGCTGGTGGAGGCCAACTGCTGCGAGACCACCGACGAGGTACGTCAGCGGCGAGACGCGCCACATGAAGATCCAGAAGCCAGGCAAAGCGCTGGGTGTTTGGAGCACGCCGTTGAACGTAAGTATCAGGCTGAAAAGAGTCGTGCCAATATTCCCGGCGGTCTCGGCGTCGGGTAGACCGGCAATCAGAAGATGAGCGAATGTGCTAATGAAGATGTAGAACTGCATTTGAAACAGAAGGAATAGGCCTTGGCGTTCGCTGGATTGATGTCGGCCGAAGACGGGATAGTAGACAGAGGCAAACACTAGAATTGCAGATAGGATCTGGAAGGGGATCTCGACAATGATATTGGCCAGGAGGAAGGCCTGCCAAGAATACGCTTTCGAGGGGCGTTCCCGCACCTCGTACAGGGACCGTTGGGTTACGAAACGAGGCATGATCTGTGAGTGTCAGCTGCGTGATATGCGGTTGGAGACCAAGGGAGGACCAACCTGTTGCACTAGAGTACTGAATATAGTCGTGGTCATGAAGATGGCGAAAAGGGTGTTCTGGAGGCCTGCCGAGCTACTATTTTGCTTGTAAAACGAGAACCCTATCCGTTGGTGTCAGTCGGGACCTCACTGTGCAAAAGAATAATAACATGTTCTGCTTACCTATGAAGAGGGCGCTCATCGTACATAACATGATTTTACCCCATACATAATTTGGAGTGCGCCAGTATTGCTGAAAGACGCGAACAGTGGTAAGATAAATCTGAGAAGACAAGGGCATCGCGAACTCGCTAGAGGAAGAGGCGTCCTCTGATTGCGGCTCCTTGCTCTTCTCAGCATGGATTCTGTCGAGCTCGGTTTGGATATTGATGGATTCTTGACTCTCCGTCCACACTGTTGGCCAATCCTGCGTAGACTTTCCGGTAGCGCCAGCTCCCACGGTCTCGAGCATATATTCTGCGGGATTCTCCTCAGGTCCGCATTTGCGGCCATCTTTGCTCTCGAAGTAGTCCAGCAGTATCCGCGAACTCTCTCCGATGTCACCGAAGTAGACGGTCTTGCCTCCTTTTGCGAGGAACAACAACCGATCGAACTCTTGGAATAGAATGGCCGAAGGCTGATGGATAGTGGCCAAGATTGCCTGTCCATTATTGGCAAGTTTGCGAAGAAATGAAACGATTCCCCAACTGCTTTGGGAGTCAAGCCCAGAAGTCGGTTCGTCCAGGAAGAGAAGGAGGGCGGGTTTTGCGGCTAGTTCCACCCCAATTGTAAGTAGCTTCCTCTGTTCAACATTGAGACCTTCGCCAGGGCTGCCAACAATTGCTTCACTGAAGTTCTCCATATGTAGCATTTTAATCACTTCTTCAACATAGTCATACTTCTCCTGACTTGAGACGGACTTGGGCTGTCTGAGCATTGCTGAAAACCGAAGGGCCTCACGAACAGTCGTTGTTTCAAGATGCAAATCCTGTTGCTGAACGTAACCCGTCTTACGTTGAAACGAGTCGTCAAAAGGTTTCCCATTGACCAACATATCGCCAGTTATCACGCCCATGGTCGTCCGCTGGGCGAGAACGTCAAGTAACGTGGTTTTTCCAGCTCCGGACACGCCCATCAACGCTGTAAGCGTCCCTGGCTTAACCCAGCCGGAAATGTGATCTAGCAGTCTCCTTGGTTCGCCCATGATGGTGATATCGTATACCACGTTTCTCCACGTGAAGATATCTTTCTGTGGTGGAATCGCGTCGACGGCTTGTCCAAGCTCCGCTGCTTCCTTAGTCGCAACGGCCATCAGAGTGGCGGATGCATCACTGTTACTCTCCTCGTCGGCAATTTGTTGCATATACTTGGGAACGTGACCTCGACGGAACACGAGAAACTCAGCTTTTGAAGCGGATCCAGAAATGAATTCTGTGGCAGCAAGGTAGATGATATAGAAGAAAATCATAAACGCGAAGATGAAACCAAGGTTCCTCCAGATGTGTGAATAGCTATAGCCATAGCTGGATTGAACCCAGTCATCTCCTAGAACAGTAGTTGCACCCCGTCGAGCTCCAGCGATGGCACACTGAACATTGTCTCCTGTTCCATAAGGTGGCACTAGAGTAGCACAGGCATAGTATTGACCGTGGACCTCATTAACGAGGAGGGCCTCAAATCCATACGCGATGGGATTGATCCAGCTAATCCATTTGAACCATGGGTGCCTATTTAATATGAGCTAATTTTCGGAATGCATTAGGAAGGATTGGTGACAAACATGTATGCTCTCTGTACACGGTTAGCTGAGCATCATTCATGAGTTCTTAATTACTGACCTGAATAGTGAAGCCCGTATAGATAACAATGGCAAGTACCATTACTCCTGCCAGGGCAAGAGCCTGGAATATCGTTTTGGTTATTGCTGCTAATGTACGAAAGATTGCGCTCATACATAGTTGCGAGCAGAATACGAAGAGGAAGAATATAAAGAACTGCGCAGGTTCCCTTCTCAAACCAGCCAAGAAGTACAGAATTATGTTGAAGCATGTCGCTATCACAAATTTTACTGGTATATCCTGCGACTGGTTGTGAGCGTCGCGTTGGAGTGTTTTCTCCAAATGATAATGATCACTTACAGAGACAATACCTGCCAGGGCTTCTGAGAACGCGCGATAGAAGGCGAAGCTGACATGTCTGCACTTATCGTAAGTTGCATCGATCTGCGGCAGAAGGGGGTTAATGCTTACCTCTCAACAATAGGTCTTTGTGAATCTTTAGACGTTTGTTAGTACATTCCAAAACGGCAGGGGATCGACCAGGAAGCTTACAGAGCCTGCAGGAGGAAGGAGGTTAGTAAGGCATTCTTCGAGAAATGCATTTCAGGGAGTGCTTAGATGCGGATCCAATCAACATACCGATTAATTTCTGTAATTGACAGAAGAGCATTCAATAGAATGGCAAAGAAAAGGACAGATCCCCTAGCGAAGAAGGCCGCTGTTGATGGGGGCGTTCCAAAGAAAATGCTGATCACGTCGACGTTAACAGACTGACCACAAGAACTAAGGGGCTATACTGGCTTACCTTCCAATAATCAAAGCCATACTGATCTGACCAATTATTGTCGAGATCGTGGAAGCTTTATCGTTCCAAAGACGTTGATACGCCCTAACAGTGCAGAGCCTTACCTGCATGGGAATGGAAATAGTGTAGGGCTGCGGGTGATATCATCAGTCTAAATAGACCAGCAAGGAACTGACAGATCCACAATAAAACATACCGATTTCGGAGGAACGTGCTTGGCTTGAGCTTGATGTTTTGCCTCTCGGAAGGTCTGTAATGCAGGGCCGCCTATGGGATTCTCTCTCTCATGTTGTTCCATCTCTGCTTGCATGGCTTTGAATTCTTGGGATTGCTGCCAATAGCGTTCGAATTCTTCTGGGGTCCGGGGGACCTTGCATTCGAAACCTTCTCGAGTCTGTCGCTCCGCTGGGTTCGTAATCGATGTAAGGAAGTCACCAGTAGTTTGACGAGGGGGGCAATAGTACCCCATGCAGGTGAAAAAATCTTTCGCCGAGCTTGCGGACCCGAAGTAGATTTGGCGACCCTCGTATAATACAATCGCTTTGTCAAAGATGTCATAGATAGCTTGGCTCGCTTGATATATGGCAACAGCTGGATATCATCAGTTAGCCTTAATAATTCTTCATGACAACTGACCTCATCGTGGGCTGCGGCATACCTTGGGTCATGCCGCCGACATTGGAAGCGATGCGAAGAGCCTGGATGAATTCCAGAGCAGTTGCGGCGTCTAGCCCTCTCGTCGAATTATCCCAACAGCAGATGGGACTTCCACTGACCGCCATCTCGGCAATACTGACCCTTTTTCTCTCTCCGCCACTCACGCCGCGGACATAATCATTGCCGACCTTTGTGTTCCTGGTGTGGATTAATCCAAAAATTGTCATCATGACTTCAGCAATGTGCTTCGAGAATTTGTCGCGGGGAACTCCGCGAACCCTGGTCGATGGCGTCCGTGCGGCCGCGGCGAAGTTAAGCGTCTGTCCGACTGTGAGATGGGGAAAGTGAACATCGGTTTCGCTATTATAGGCGACGTCTCCACGAAGCTCCTTTTTGTAGGTATGTTGAGGGATTCCATTGTAATGGATGACAGAATCCTTATGCATATTTAGTCCACGTGTTTCTCCGCTGATCGATTTCAAGAATGTCGTGCAGCCGGATCCCGGCTTCCCAAGAACGATCAGCATCTCTCCGTCCTTGACTGTCCCATTGAAGTTCCTCAGGATCTGCTTTTCGGGCTTATGACTAAGATTGAATGTGTCTCTAAATCTGAACGGCGACATGAACAGCGAGGCGACAGTGCTCTGCAGCTGCAGTTCTGCGCCTGTGCCTGAGACGTTCAAATTTTTGAAAGTAAAACCAGCGCGACCATGTTTAATTCCATCCTCCTCCATCAACCTCAGAAACATACGGACCCATTTGTAGAAATCAAACTCCGGCTTGGAAGGGTCTAGTACTGGATCGCCCAACTCCACCCCGGCCAATGTGTCCTTCTGTTCCAGACCGTCTTCTTCATCGCCCGTCGCGATACGATACTCGGCACTGGAAAAAGCTGATGCAAGACGAACAAGCTCGGGTCTCTGACCTTCGTGCGTAAATTTCCTGGTCACAATGGGCTCATGTCCCGGACCTTCCGACTCGAAATACTCCGCTACGGCTCTCTCGCGACCTGGAGTTCCTGGATCTCTCTCCACGCATTCATTAATCGAGTCCGCCGGGCTCGACGAGGATGAAGGAGGAGACACCATTGGCGCGATAAGACAACTAAGGAGGAAAAAGTGAAGTTCGTAGTTAGCCCGAGGATGGATTAGAAGAAGAAGCTGGCGCAAGCAGAGATGTGTAGCATTCGTTCTCCTTGTCCTTGTACGTGAACGTCAGCGACGCGGGGCAAGGGTGGGGTAGGAAGGGTCAGTGATGAACCCTAATCTGTCGTTTTGAGCATCACAGCATGTCTGTGCGTATACGCAGGTGGCGCATTGAAGGTTTGTTAGTACCTTCGACCCGATGGGCTCTGCAGTAGTACGTTTAACTTATCCAACGATGAGAACCACATTGGAGGCCCGGGACTATTGGATATTCCCCAACGCCAACGATAGCGGCCTGTCCGCTCGGAACGGCCGTAAATTTGTCAGCATTATTACGGGGTACGGGGTTGTCGCGTTAGGACGCGGTAGGGTATAGATGCTGCTGTACCCAGTCTCAGCCGATCCACCGTGAATTGTCACCCACATCGGGCTGGACGTCTAGCGGCAACTTGGGATCAGCAGAAGACATATTATTAGACGACAACCCCTCTAAGATGCTCTGGGTCGGATATCCAATCGAAAAGAGTGTTGTCCTTCAGGTTGCCTAAGAGCTTCATATAGTGCATAGTCAAGTGACACAATATAAGCTGTTGTTATTGTTACGAACGGCGCCAGTCCTTCGCAGAAGCTCGCGCCCAGAGAAGAGGCTGTGGCCGCTCGATGATGAAGGGAGGGTGGCTGTCCCGGCCGGAACTACGTACGACCTGCCCGCCGTCCGCGACGTAATTCATTAATGATGAAATAACAGCTCTACAATATTAGAGTTTAGCGCATAAAGGCACTCGGCGGAAACAAGAGAATAAACTCGGTATCCAAAGTTAATTTTTGCTGGATTTGAAATGCTGGACGAAGACCCATTCTGGGTGCCCACGACGGAAGAAGAGCTCGAGCATCTAGGTGAAATTGCGGATAAGGAGAATATCGCGGATAAGGAGAATATCGCGAAGAAGTATATGGATGCAGTGCGGCGACTTAAGGGCCTGCTGTTCGTTGAGGAGAAGTTAGTTAAGAATGCGGAGAAACAGCGGACGTTGAAAAAGTAGAGATGCGTTTACAACTCATTACACTGCATTTTGAAGTACAGACGTGTTTGGCATTGACAAAATTGATTGTTATGTAGATTAAGTAGGAGTCGGTACATAAGTTTGAATGACAGTGTTATCAAAATCAGCCTCGCCGTCAGCATTTTGTTCAGCCGCATGGGTTAACAGGTGCGGCTTGTGCACAGATGCACGGATTGTGCCGCCCCCTTCGGCTCAATCATCTGTCCGAAAATTGTTCAGGGGCTTCCATCCTTCCTTGTATCCTCCCTAAAATGGAATCGGGGTTGACAATTAACATGTTCGTACGTAGCCGCACGATGATGACCATCGTCATACGCACGGCTTTCGACGACTCTGAGTTTGGTGATGGAAGAGATCACCTGTCAGCGGCACAATCAAGTCTGTGGCCGCAGATCATCGGCGTGGATTAATTTAAGGAGGTCGCTGGCCCCCGTCTGGAGACCTATCACATAAAGCCTCCACATCATTGCCTTTGGTCGCCGATAAAGCAGGTTCCCCATTCCAATCCAGCCTGCTCCTTCCAGTATCTGAACACGATTTTTGGTGAGCATTTTAGTCAGTATGGAGAGAATCAGATGGGGATTCCGGATGCTTTCCGAATCATTTCCTCCATCACCGAAATTTACCGAGAAGGATGTGGGGGACCTTAGTCGAAAGGTACTGCTATGCCATATATAGATGCTGTGGTGAATGCCTACTGACAGTTACTCAGGTCTTTCTGGTCACCGGTGGAAGCTCTGGTATTGGACTCGAGCTTTGCAGAATTCTCTACCACCGTGGAGGCAGAGTTATAATTGTTGGCCGATCAGAAAAAGCTTACAACCAGGCAGTGAGCGATATCAAGGCAAACCCAGCAAAACATACCAATAATTTTCCAAAGGGGTCGTTGGAGTTTTTAAAGCTCGATCTAAGTGACCTCGAAACGATCAAACCAGCCGCGCAAGAATTGCTGACGAGAATTGATCGTCTTGATGTTGCTTGGTATAATGCTGGTGTTATGATACCTCCGGTTGGTAGTAAGACCAAACAAGTGCGTTCAATTGATGCTTCCTGTGTGCCATTTCTGACTTCCTTTAGGGATATGAATTGCAATGGGGCACCAATGTCGTGGCTCATTTCCTTTTGAATCGATTTTTATCACCTATGCAACTTAAGACTGCGGAGTCAGCGCCAGCAGGTTCTGTCAGGACGATCTGGGTTTCATCGTCTGCTCATCACTTTGGCCCTGAGCCTCATGGTGTCAATTTCGACGACATCAACTATGAACGCGCTGCCAAACAGCCTGCTCCTTTTTTGACATATGGTCAATCTAAAGTAGGAGACGTGTTGTTAGCGTACGAGTATGCTAAGCTGGTTTCGGATAAGGGAGTCGTTAGCTTGTCACTCAACCCAGGAAATTTGAGGAGCAATTTGCAACGATACATCGGAAACGTTGTACGCGCAATAATTAGTCGCCTGCTGCTCTACCCGCCACGATACGGTGGTCTGACAGAGTTATATGCCGGGTTTTCACCAGAGCCAGCTGCAAAGAAGGGATTCTCCTATGTCATTCCCTGGGGTAGAATGGGTATACTCAATAAGAACGTCCAGATTGGCCTGGAACAGCATAATACTGCCAAAAAATTATGGCAGATGTTGGAAAAGGAGACTGACAAGTATATGTGATTGTGGACAATGATGTTGGAACACGTTAGCACAGTAATGTCGATGAGAAATGCGTAAACTGGTTAAGACTAAAGGTAATGTTGTCGAAATTCCGACTCTACTGGTATCTTAATTGCACTCCATGCAGTAGCGGTTGGCGTTTGTCAGTCGCGACGTCCAATTATCATACCTACTTCATAGCGTTATACTAGAATTGGCTTCCATTTGATTCTGGAAGCGTAACTGCAAAGCTGACCTCATTTACTCATTGGGTTGTGGGTGTCATTATGTATACATAAACCTAACGCGAAAGATCCGCATCATTATACATATTTGTACCGCGTTGCTCATATAATTATGCAGTTTATGTTGTTGGGTCAAAACTCTTGTTTTGTCAGGTTACGGATTACGTAAATAAGCAACGGCGCGACGTATACCATTATAAAAGGCTATACATTTGCACAGATATTTTATTGCCCGAGAAGAATTTTCTACATCGTTTTTGAGCATTTTTAAAAGCGAAAAATAGTGGCAGCTCGTTAGATGTCTGCAAAAAAATGAACTCTGCAATCGAATGGGAAATAAAGCCTGGCCATTTGTAGATGTTCTGGGGAAAAATATGTTAAAGTTCAAGATTCCCATCTCACCGGAATCTTATTCCATGGCAGTGTGACGATGGCATGCATGTCCCAACTATCGAATTTGTCAGAAATTGGAAATCCATCTTCGAGCCGAAGGAGCTCCAACCATTGTTGTGTTTCTTTGCAATGGGACGAAATTTAGAGTAGGTACTCCAGTAGAGTACCTAGAGCGATTTGTAGTGCACTAAGCGACATCTCCCCTTACGTTATTTAATTTACTTCGCGCTGTTGTTGCTACGGTAAATATATATATATTGTGCCGCGTCTCCATTCTTCCACATCAGATTAGCAGTGCTGCCAATATACGGAATCTGGCAATTGCTTTTCAACGTTCCTCGTTGGCGCGGCGTTCATTCGTTTCACATCAGCGATATCCGCATTGTGCTCTCGCATATTTCTCTGCACCCTTTCAGCCTTCCAAGTCTCAAAAACTGTCCGTGGCAGTTCCAACCTGACCGCCGAAATGACGTCGCAGACCCCTAGTGAGGGTCAGGTGCTCTATCAAGCACCAGTTTACTTCTTCTCCCATGGTGGCCCGACGTTTATGTATTCAGATAAAGATGAAATGAATCCGGCGCTTGCTACGATTATTTAACTTGATTTGGACTAGGTTCGACAAAAGGCGGTCTCGTTGTGAACATTCTATACTAGCAGGGCCTATACGTAACAGACAGATGGTTTCTAATTTTCCGGCATTTTCGTACTTCCATATCCGGTCCGACCGGTTCCCCCAGCGACTCTAGACCGGACCGGTTTTTATCGCTCGGCCAGACCGGACCGGGTCGTGAGGTCAGACCCCGGTTTCCGGTCGGGACCGGTCGCAAACCGGTCTTCGGTCCCGGAGCCCTAGACTAATATGAGACCAATTTCACAGGAACACGTGGGGTGTACCAGGGCATGGGTTATTTCGTGTAAATTTACTCCGTAAAAATGATTGCGAAACCTCCCTATTATTATTAGTGTCCATGCTTAATTTTGAATGAGTAGGTAGTTCTCACGAAGTGGGGGTTAGGGCAAGTAAATGTAGACGATAGAGCGTGATGGACGTTTTATCAGTCAACCCGTCTGCGTGGTTTCCATGTATTCATCCCACCAAGTTGCAAATATGCTCGCGACGCCAAGTCCAACCCCATCGGATGAAGGCTGCAATCTGATACGTTCGTATCATGTATCGCATCCATCACGACATGAATTTACAAACTTCGACAATCTTAAAAATTTCCTTGAAGAAAAGGCTGCTGCTCTTATTACTGGAAGTGGACCACAGTATGTCGCCATTTTAAACTTCACCGAAGATGATCTATTGAAGTTGGAGAGTTCTGGTTTACGAAGAGAGCTCCCGGGATTCAGGGTGCTCCTTGATGAAGAGCACAGGACGACTATTATTAAATTGATGCCTGGAACGCCTCATGAGGTGGCGACTTGGATGTTTGGAGAAATGTTTGTTGGAGAACGAGCAAGATTGGGATTACCAAAAAACCCTTTTGTTCCTGCAGGTGCAGGAAGATGTCATTTGTCAAATGAGCTCAGTAAAGAACCTGATGCTTCTTACAAACCTCAGGCAAGAAAAGGCCCAGATCGCTTCCCAACTTTTACGAACATTGCTTTACTCATTTTTCTCAATACCGTAGCAGAGACTCTGACAATTGAGCGATGGCAACATGCTACATCTCCTCCACCAAGAAACACTCGCTCGGGGAGCCAATTTGTGCCAGAGAAGGTACAGGTCGTGACATAGGACAACAATACTCAGCAAGTCACAGGTGATCCGCTGATTTTGCCTATCTATCTGCTTCTTGATGTCGTTCCCTCTCATGTGTCTCGTTCGGAGATTTCTATTGGCCGACAGGAGCTGTTGTCATATGGTGTTGATTTATTTAATGGACTTCTGTAGTGGTGGTCTCCAGTCTGCGAGGGGGAGTGTTAATTGAATTCAGGAAATGGAGATTAGATTGGATCGCAAAATGGCGTCACTTGATCCGGTTCGGTTGTGCTCCACGTCTCAACCTAGAGCAATAACGCGCTATTTAGTAATGGCCGAGTCCCGCGGCTTGACAGCAGAGATTGCGGGTGACGGCAGAAAAATTAACCAGAGAAAATATTCTGGTCCTCTACAAGAAAACAATTCGAGTTATCTAAGGAAGTCCCCAAAATTTTTTGCAGATTGGGAAGCAACTCTAAGATTCAAAACGAACAACTAAAAATGGGATGACGTTTGGAAACGAATAATATGCAATGCAGTGTTCAATTTCACTCAATCAACCCACCCTGTTTGCACAACGCATAGAACATGCTGTTCTTGTTACTCAATAATACCTTGGGCGTGTCAAATTCAACGATTTTACCCGCAGCTAGCACCACAACCTTGTCTGAATCAATAATCGTGTTTAATCGATGCGCAATAGTGAGAATTGTCCGGTCTTTGAACTCCGTTCTGATCGTTTCTTGTATAACTTGATCGGTCTCTACGTCGACCGCAGCCGTGGCTTCATCGAGAACAAGAATCTTGCTGGGGGTGAGTAGTGCACGGGCAAGGGACATCAACTGTCGCTGTCCTACGCTGAAATTCGAACCACCTTCGATGACACGGGCGTAAAGTCCGCCATCCATACCAGCGACATGGTTCTTCAAGTGACTGAGCTCCAATGCATGCCATAGCTGGTCGTCCGAAAATCTGCTGCCAGGATCGAGATTCTCGCGAACACTTCCCTCGAATGCTTGTGAGTCTTGTGGGATAATGGCTAGTCGCTGTCGCAGATCACGCAGGCCGAGCTTGCTGGTATTGACATGATCGATGGATATGAATCCACCCACGGGCTCAATCATGCGAAATAATGAAAGTGTGAGCGACGATTTGCCCGCTCCAGTACGACCAACAATACCGATCTTTTCACGCGGCTTAATCTTAAGATTGATACCTTTTAGCACAAGGTCCAAGCCTAAACCTGTTAGCATGAACGCCCAGAAAGACACTACAAATTATATACCAGGTCGGTACCGTGTGGAGTAATCATGGAACTCAACTGCACCATTCATTGGCCAGTCTGCCTGTGGCCGATTATCCTCGATAACTTCAGGCGCCTCGCATGGTATCTTGCAATACTCCAAAATACGCTCGACTGACACAGTTGAAATCTCGACTTCAACGGTCGTACGGACAATAGCACCTAAGGCCTGCGTAACTTGGAACGCGTAAGACATAGTCAGTCCGACAAGACCAGACGACAACCGGCCGGATGCGATTGCGAGGATGGAGAGAAGTGCTGTGGAGAAAATAATCGTGCTGCCGAGAAATTCGAGTCGAATAGCAAGCCATCGACGCGCGATCATTGATGGGTAGTACGCCCTGTTATTGAAATCAATGTGATATTCGTTGATGCGGTTAAAGCGACGGATCTGTGAATACGCACGGACCGTGCTGACACCGTTAAGGCTCTCTTGAAAATGAGCGTATATCGGCGATCGAGAGATGGACTCGAGCCGTTTTAGCGCACGAGATGTCCGAAGGTAAAATTTTTGGTAGTAGACATACAGGAAGGCGATCGGAACCACCAGGAGGATAAATACGGGGTTGGCTGATGAGATGACGACAATTGAGAATATAACCTTACAGGTATTCGTCAAGAAATTGCTAAATACTCGCGCGAGCGCCTCGTCGACTCTGTTGACGTCTGCTGTGAATCTGTTGATGATGCGTCCAAGTGGAGTAGTGTCAAAGAATGACATCGGAGAACGAATAACATGCCGGAGCATGCGATCGTGTAACTTTCTAGCGGCTTCAATAGTGCAGAAAATCCATAGTACAAGTGTGTAGAATAGAGTCAAGAAGGCTGCGGTAACACCAAAGAAAAGATAGACGCCGAGATATTTGCCCGTATCCGGATTATCACCGTATCGCGTATTCACATCACTCCAGTGCTTAAGCCAAACATTGCCACCCACAGACATACTGTTCGACGCAATCATGAGAACAAGGAAAGCTACCACAACGGAGAGATTGGCAGCCTTGATGTACTCTTTATATACTCCTAACTTGACTTGACCCTTTTCCGAATGCTCCTTGACTTGCTTGGACCGTCGACTGGGGATATCGTCAATAAGCGTCGGTTTCTTAAAACTTGCTGTACTAGCTCGTCGTAGACGCACACCGAACTTTCCGGCGTGAAAGTCCGCGAGTTCCTCATCTCCTTCTTCATCTTCGCCGGACGCCAACGGATCTGTCTTCTCGTCCGTTTCTTCAAGGACCTCTTCTTGCTCGCGGTGAGTACCGAACTCATCGATCAACTTGTAAATCTCGCTATCCGTTCGCGTCATTATTTCAGAATACAGTCCTGTCTCGACGATTTCACCATTACGCAGCATAGTAATAGAGTCCGCCTGAGCAAGTACGGCAATCGCGTTCGTAGCCATAATCTTCGTCTTTGTCGCCAATAATCCCTGAGGTCCAAGGACGTTGTCAATCAAATGACGGCCAACATGCTGATCAACCGCCGACAACGGATCGTCTAGAATGTAAACATCAGCACGAGTATACACAGCTCGCGCTAACGCCAGTCGCGCCTTCTGGCCACCGGATAGATTGATTCCCCTTTCACCGACGATAGTTTCATCTCCGTCTGGAAGAACTCCAAAGTCCTCCACCAGCGCACAGGCGCGGACGGTTTTTTCGTAGAAATCAGCATGGAATCGTTTGCCGAATAAAATATTCTCCTTGACAGTCGCATTCATGATCCATGGGACCTGAGAACAGTATGCAACATGGCCGCGGACAGTTACATTTCCGGACACACGATACAGATCCCCAAGTAGAGCCTGGAGAAATGCTGATTTTCCGGCCCCGACACGACCAACAATACATGCAAGCTGTCCCAGTTTCGCATCGAATGAAATATTCCTAAGTGCTGGAGGGTGCGTGCCTGCCTCATCCCATAGGAAGGTACCGCTCGCGATAGTCACAGCTGACTGGCCACTCTCAGTAGCAGCATCAAGATGCGTCACCGCATCTGGCTGTAGTTCAGACGCTACTAGGAAATCGCGCAGACGAGTAGCCGAAACGTTCGCTTCTACAAACTTAGCAATGACTTGCGGGATCTGGGTAAGAGGATTGGAGAGAAGATTGAAGAGCGTCAACGCCGGGAAGACGATATCGGTTGAGAGGGGCCTGCCGGCTGTCCAAACAAAAATTGCAAACGTCGAACATGATACAAAAAATGGAGCGCATGAACCAACAAAATTGGCAATGGCAGAATATACGCCTCTCTTTCGGAGATTCGCCAGCTCCTGGTCGTTTCGAATGGCGTTCAGCCTTGCGATAAATGCTTCCTCCCATGCATAGAGCTTGATCGACTTGATGGACGCCAAAATCTCACCAGTAAGTCGAGTGCGCTTATCTTTGACTTTCATCTGAACCTTTTGCAACGCACGTCTCTTCCGAGCAATGTAGGCATTAAGCAATATTGTGCACAAGGTGACGCAAACCCCGGCCCACATGCTGTTTCCGAGGAGTGCATGCAAGCTATACAGACACAACATGATCTGAAACGGACCGGACCAGAGGGCTTGAGCGGATTGAGAGAGCTCCTGCAGCCGCTGCACATCGACCGTCATATAGTTAACAATATCACCGGTCGACTTGGACTGACGAGAATCATTTGACAAGCACATGGACTTGCGATAGATGCTCGACGTGAGTGACGACTTGATATTCAAGCCGGTACTAAAGCAACGAGCAAGGTATTGCTGTTGCATCATAGTTTGTCCAAAAGAACAGGCAAACATGCCGAACACAATGATAATTCCGCCGGAAAGCGGAACTGGTTCGTCCACGGTGTCACTATTGTATGAATTGACATACAACAATAGTCGCCGCAACAGATTTGGCTGCATGAAGGCCAGGACATCACCAGTAAGCTTAAAGCAAATACCAATGAGATACGTAGATCCAAAGCAGTGGAAGAGTGCACGAGCCAGTGACGGAACCGCAGCCTGCTTCTCAGTCTGCCAAGCAACATCAAAATCTTTCCTCGTCTTGTCGGTTCGCGAGTCATGAGGAAGATCCGGTAAGTCTTCTTCAGTGAGATAGTTCTCGTAACCAAGTTTCATCAATTTAGACAAATAGAAAAATGTGAGCCGCGAGAAAATGTTGGCGCCGGCTTCCGCGGAGTTGTCCAGATCGTTGTTTAGAGATTCATACTGTGACGCCGGTCTTGGAATGCACACAGTCACTATTTCTGTTAGAAGGATCACAACTGAAATAAAAGTGTTAACGTACCAAGTAGCTCTCCAATTGTGGCAAGCAATCCAAGCACGAAGGACGTAAAAAGAGTCTCATGTTCGGCCCACACTTTCCGCTGAGCGTGCCCGTAAAATCTTACAAAGCCGGTGGCAACGCTCAGGAACCAATAGAAAAGCACAATTCCACTCGGCACACGCGCGCGGAAATACTCAACATACTGGACATATCCAGCCGCTCCCAGTGATGCGATATAGAATAGAGTAGAAATAACGCGAAGATCAAACAAGCTGCCGGATATAGTACCGAGAATAACAACATATACGAGCTGACAAAACACGATAATCGCGAGTAGAGTAAACTTGACGTAGAACCATGTAGTTGGAGGAGAAAAAACTGTGGCGCACTTTCTGAGAGCTCTGAGGTCTCGAGGAAAGAGAACTAGCAAGCCGAGGCCGAGCACAAGAGGGACGGCCGAATCGGCGAAACATGGAGTGAAGTTGTAGTAGACCGGAGACATAGGGCCCCAGCCCTCTGGGTCCGGGCAAAACGCCATACACGAAGTGAGAAGAGCGGTATGGACCAGCGACAGTAACAACCAAGGATGGGGTGTGGTGAATTGGAAGGTGTTGAAGGAAGGCCGGCTGTTTATTAGTTCGTCGTTGTTATCGCAAATAGACTGACCCGAACGCCGCCGCATTAAGTCCGCCTTGAGTGCTCATTCCCTTGGTCCTCGCAGCAATTCTAGATAAGAGCCAGCCGACTCGCGTAGCGCGGTTCTGCTTCAAGACCTACAATATTTTTCAGCACGCATGCATGTACGTGCAGTGGATTGAAATGTAACTTCTTATTACAACGAGAAATACGCAACTTGAACGCAGGTTTGGCAATTTTGCTTGCTGCCAGATTGCGTCATTGAGCTCTGGCTCGGGCCACCCAAATTCAGGGGCTGAGAAGCCAATGCTCCAGCGTAAGAGCCGCGTTGCCCTCGCCTCTTTTTATCTCCGTTCTCGCTTTCTCGCTCCAGCCACACAAGCGTAATAATTAGCCGCGTGGCTTTGCTGTTCGCCCACTGGAACTGGCTCTAAGTCCGCTTTCTCCGAAGAATGGGCGATTCAGGTGAACAATAAACTTACCCGGCGATGAACTAAGCAATTGAGAGAAGTAGTCGCCATATGACACAACGATTGCGCGAGCTATGCAGAATGGGATTGAATTTGCAACCAAAGCAGGCGGAATACCTGGGTAACCCGGACTCTTCGCCATCTGCCGTCAGATCTGCCGGCTTGTGTTGCTGTCTCCCATTAAGCTATACGAAACGTGTCTTGGACGATGATGTTGAAGCGTGCGCAGTAACATGATGAGTTTATGCCTTCCGCTCACTCTTATTCCACTTCCGGGCATAATTGAAACTCCTGGACGTTCGTATCAGTTAGCCATAGTTGTATTTTGTCTATTCGTCTTGTACTCTTCGAAAAAATTACAACTCTAAATTGATTTGCAACTCCTGCTAACCCAAACTGTCGTTCTCAAATAAACGCTGCGATAATGCAGCTTCCCGTATGTACAGAATGTTGTGCATCTACATTGCTCGTACACCAACTTTAATCTCTACACCATTTCACATCATCAGTAGCATCAACGACTGACCGCACTTCCGGATAAGGCGAAATGTAACCGATCAAAACTGCTTCTAGCTTGAGTTCAAAGTCATGAAATTCACCCTTGTCGCCTTGAGATACTGCCCCCACAAGCGAACTGAATCTTTGTCATAGTCCTTTGTGGGAAATTCGGATCATCTTCATGATACGTGATCGCATCCGTTAAGATATTTACTGCTTCCTCGGTAGAGATTGTAGAGAATTTTTCAACGATGAAATCCACATTCTGTGACTCGCCAAGGATCTCTTCAACGAGCCCGCCGTGGCCCAACTTCTCCAAGAACACTTGACGATTTTCTAAATCAAAGTCGCCAACAACGCGTTCTTGGACTGGAAGCTTCTTATTGACTTGCCCCGAGCTCGACCTAATTGAACTTTGGTCTGCTTCCATCCCTCTAAAACCGTTAAGAATTACTTCTAGGCTACCAAGCTTATAAATCATATATCGCCATACCAGCAGTAGTAGGTTATCACAAATTTCTTGTTTCTTCCGAGATAGGACAGAGTAAATGCTTGGCTCAGGTGGTAAACAGATTAGCCGTCGCTCAGTATTCCTCAAGCCAAAGTAAACCCAATCCATTTTATATCGGAAATATGAAGGGGCCGGGTATATTGCGACATACAAGCATATCAAGGCGTGTTCCTCCCGAATGCAATATATAAATCTAAATAAATTCTGAAAAGCTCGCGGGAATAGCGCCGCGAGGAAGTGACGAATGCAGCCTTGCCTAGTCGAAACTATCCTGTGTCCAATGATCCACGATCCTGAAATTTGTAAAGTTGGCGAGAGCTTCTCAAGGTCATTTCACAGGTTTTAATCGTACCGCGCAGATAGACAGTGCGGCAAATTGAGACGAGGGTTCAGGGTTTTGAAACCCTGACTCTTTGAGTTACTCGAGCAGACAAACGCCCTCAAAACGCCCTTATTTACCAATTGTACTAGGTAAACTTTAGATACCCCTTTTCAATATATGATTACGATCGAGTATCCTGTATATTGATTAGTGGATGAAGGCGCAATCCAGTCTAGCCAAGTGACCTAGCAGTTTGGCGTCTCTCGAGCCAAGGAAAATTTACTTGTCGTTTTGCGGTAATGGACAACTGCAGCACGAGCCCTTTGTTTGTTAGCCACCGCGGCCGAAACAGTCAAATTATCTCGAACCACATTAAAACATCCTCGATCTCAACTTCGAAAAATATGCCGAGCTATTTATAAATGACCAATTTTTTAATAAGTTCAGTCCCTCAATTTAAATTTGAAAGAATACTTGGGGGAATTATATCCACTCTGGCTACCAATGAAGTGTATAGAATGAGAATTTGTGTAGCGCCTAATTGACTGTAATCCGCCGAAAGACGCAGATTCGCAGGCGAATCGTTATCAGTGGATGCATAGATCGAATGAAGCCTTTCGCGGATAGCATTAACTATAAGGGCACCTGAGTTCTCGTCCGCTTCTCTCTGGCTCTTTCAAGATCATTTTGTTTCAGGGTTTAGGGGTTCATGGTGCCCTTTGAAATAATAGAGGAACTGGATCCCACGGTTACAGGGCTTGTCGGATCCTGAGATTGGGAAGGAAGGATTTCGATTAAGGCATCAACAGTCAAGTATTCCGAAGGGAAAGGATCGGAGGCCGCTGGCAATTCTTGTATACGATCTTCGAATGGAGCTTCCTCCTCGCTTCGGTCATTCAGAAGGCGGTAGTCTAGGCGTCTCTGGCGGCTGGGTCGAGGACTAAGGGCCATATTTGTTACTTAAACAAGTAAAGAATCAGCGATTTAGATTTGGATTGAAATAGTAGGCAAAAGGGTTAGTAAACGAAAAAAACGTTGGGAAAAAAAGAGAAAGGAAAAGGGGGCCACGGGCTCTAGCTGTATCCTGGACCTTTATCTAAAGCAGACTTGTTGAGATTTTGATAGAACACATAAGGACACGCCATTATTTTGGTGA
>JAJLTN010000282.1:0-29914 GCA_030568215.1 Lipomyces kockii
TAATCCAAAAATGAAGCTATTTATATTTTTAGGGGAGTGTATGTGATTGTGTTGGCGTAATAAAATTTCGTTGTGATAGTAGGTACAAGTTTCGGGACTAAACTGCAGGCACCATACAATCTAATCCAAGCAAAAATACATGCATTTCACCACAGACCGCAAACAGCTGTCTAAACTTATGCATTACGCTCCAAAGAAAACGCACATACGTCTGTTATCAGTCACCGATTCTGATACATGTCGCTTATTATAAAAGTTTATCAAAGAATTTGTGCGCAAGCTCGACGCCGACAAATGTCGCGGCGTTAGCAGGGAACGAGCGCGCAAGAGCAGGGCCTAGGCCAGGGAAAAATGCTTTGACGCCGCCAGCCTTGTAAATAGATCTCGTGACTCTCGCGATGTTTGTGTGGGTCTCGGATGACTGGAGCTGGGATTTGATAGTGTCAATTGGGAAGATCGTGATCCACATGGCGACACCAGACATACCGCCGGCAAAGCTGATTGCACCGAGTGACATGCTGTTGCCGGCTGGGGTTAGCTGCCTTTTGAGGTATTCGTATGTGGCAAAGTAGATAGCTGAGCCAGGACCGTCACGGCACAAAGTTGCGAGAGAGCCGCGCATCACCGATCGGACACCGCCGTCCTTGTACAGCTTCATGACGACGTCCATTGGACCGCTGTACTTGTTCACACCAGACTGACCCTGAATCTGCAAGAGGACCTTAATCCGCTCAAATGGAGCAGCGATAAGTGTCATTGGGATAGCGGAGAAAAATCCAGCTGCGGAGATCTGGGCGATGGACAGATTACCGCTCGGCGCAACAGGAGTAACGGAACTGACTATGCGCTTACCAAGATCGTAACCCCAGAACGAAATTGCAAACATGGGAGTGACACCGAGTAACGGAGGCGAGACACCGCGATAAACTCCCTACGGACCGAACCGTTAGCTGACATCTATACGACAACGCAAATTCACTAAAGAGAGAGCTCACAAAAATGCCATCTTTCGCGACAGTTTTTTTTAGGGCATCAAGTGCTCCTGAATAGACGCCTTTTTCGGCGGTTTGCAGTCTACCGGCTTATTAGATATGATTCTATAGGGCATATGTAGTGATACTTACCTGACTTTGATGAGATCAAACGGATGGCCTATTCACGTGTTAGCACGGTGGACAGAATAACAAAAATCGGCACGACTACCTACCGACTACAACGGCGCAGATGCCGCCGACGCCGCCGGCAGCGAAGGACTTTACCTGTCCAACGATTGCGGAGGCCGTCACGGAGTCTGTGATTTCGGCGGCGTCAGACATAGTTGCGTGCGGGGAAGGCTTGGTGACGGACGTAGCTGCAGTTTTTATGGTCGTGAGATGGTGTGAGGACAGTTAGACGGGGGGAGCAGATAAATGCAGTAGAGAGAGGGCAGATAAAGGATATAATAAATTTTTCGGAATACGGGACGGATAAGCAAGACCGTGGCGAGCCCGTGGTCATCAGGACGGGACCGTTGTAGTAATACGCCAGCCGAGGCTCGCTCCGGGGAGTGGTTAACTAAAGTTAGTGGGGTTGCTTCCACATCTCTACTGTAATTAAGCCGTCACCCCGCAACAACTCCACACCGGCACCCGCAAGCTGTCATGAGATATAGAAAAACACACTCTCACTGACGGCACGAACAACCATTCTCAATCGCATTCGTCCTCATAAATGTGAACAGTCAATCGCGAGATACAACAGTATAATTGAGAAAATGGATACGCGTATATTGGAGCAGCCGCACCGGTTGCTAAGTATTATGTCCGGGCCAGCGGTGGTGGGTGCACGTGATGGCCGCTCGCCCCGTATGACCGCGGCAACCCGCTCCACCTTCCGACCCCCCTTGGCTAATCCTTGGAATTGCTCGGCGACGTAATCATTTCCACCATCAGATCTATTCTTTTGCCTCATTTTTCGTTAGTCTCATGACAGATCAGGGCCAGCAATTTCACGGTCCCAGTCGTGGGGGCTACGGAAGCTACAGCTCATACGAGAGCGGCCATCGCGGCGGACATCCGTTCAAGGTACATACTTCCCTTCTACTTCACGGGCATAAGTGTCTTGAATGCGTCTGATTTACATAGCGTCAGAGATTTGATAACGGCGGTCACCGTGGCGGGCACCGTGGCCGTCGCGGTAATTTTCGCGGTCGTAGAGGAACTTATCAGGCACACGACAATCGCGAAGGAAACGCCGGTCATCGTGGAGATCCTTCGGATATAGTATTTGACATAGGGAACGCACTTAGTAATCCGTGGAAGGATCTTGAGGATGAGTTGAGATTAGATCATTGCCAGGTCGACATCATCGAGCGGTCTGGAACAAGCATAGAGATTAGTCCACCAATAGCGTCTCCTGAACCTGAAAGCAGCTTAGCCCATCCTGTCGGACTAGATATGTCGATCGGCGACGAGCCAGATGTAGATATGGCGCAAGACGAAGTATCGAACGCAGATGAGATCAGTATTAGCATGGACAACGACCTCACTGCTCAATGAGAATTATCGGCATCTACTACCTCCGCTACTTTATCACGCAGAAGACATGTAACATATTGTATATAGAATAAATGGTGCGTTATGCAGGGACTTAGCACTGGGAATAATTGTTTCATAAGGGTGAGCCTTGTTTTCTCGGGGGTCGTGTTGACTAGTCAAAATGCCAATGCCCTGTCTGCACTTACGCCCGGTTCCACACATTGTTAATTCCACACATTACCGCTCATACAATAAGAATGTTTAGAAAAGCTCTTCGTGTAGCCGTTCGGTTATGCGTTTATCCCTGGAGGCTGGTCTGACTTTTACCGTAGGTATCGTGCGGCGAAAGTTTGCTAACTGACCATATAGTTCCGTCCTCATCGGCCTTCATCGCATACGGGACCCGTTAGTCCCCCCTTAGTCCAATCACCACCTCATCAACCACAGAAAATTGCAAATATTTCTCCAGTAACGGAAATGGGCTCAACTCCGGACTCAAACAGTCACGACGACAGCCATGCCTTGCAATTATTCAACACGCCTGCATATCCGTATAACGAACTTGCCGAGCACAGACAAGCGGACGAACATATGGATATCGTCGAGTTTGTCAACTCAAGAAAGAGATATGCTCATGAAAGCTCGAGCATGATCGATATGGCATATGCAGATCTCAGGATGGAACTTGCGGTTGAAGCTGTCACTATAATGGATGTAAATGATAGCGGCATCGTTGAAAATGACGCTTCCGTCGATGCTGACAGAACAGATGGCACAGTCAACGATGACAGTGCTAAAACCGAGCAAGAAGGGGAGCAGGGGAAGATATCTCTGACGCCAATCGTCACTGAAGGGCCCCCTGACGCTGATGACAAAGTGAATATACAACCAGCCAGAAACTTAATAGCACGATTGTGCTCTTTTTTCTATTAATACCCACTGATACAACAAAGAAGTGGACATACTCAGACTCTGGAAAATAATTGACCTGATTACATTAGCGCCGGACTTATATTTTTGTACAATGATACTGTTATCTACATTTCTCCTTCCAACTTCCATCCGTAGTATACAACGCCTATAGTCCTTATAATACATAACCACACTACCCTTGCTTTATCGTACATCTCCCATGCAAGTACATATACACGAACTAAGTAGCCATTTTTGTTGGAAATATTATTACAAGCCAGTACAGAAAATTATAATGTTGTACTTAATCTTCGCGTTCGATGATCTCTGGAATGAGCTCTCGGGCTTCGCTGTATTCCTCAGGATGCTTCGCAGATATCTTCTTCTTGAGAACATCGACATGTCGCTGTACCCATTTGAGATCTTTCTGCACTTCTCTCACGACTTTCATGCCTTCAGTGTACGATATTCGTGTCTGTTGCAATCGCGTAGCAGCTAGTTCTTGCAGTTGCTGAAGCTCACGTGCCTTTGCATTCAATAAACCGGAACTTTGCGCCTGAACCACTACCGCTCTATCTAACAGCATAGCGTCAAATGCTTGAAGAATCTTATCTGTCACGTATTCCGACGCAGAAAACTCCTCCGTTTCTTCTACGGTCTCCGCGTCAGATCCAGCATACGATGACGTGGAACTTGTCGCGTCGTCGTCATTCTCATTTTCCTCATCCTCATCCTCGATGTCACCACGGTAGCCCGTGAACACAGATCCAAATCCACCGGCCACCCGCCGCCGACTTCCGCTGCCGTAAGACAGTATCGATGATGCGTCGCCTACTGGCGGTGATGCCTGACCGCCGGAGAGATACGACGCCAGCGACGTCGAAGACGCGTATGACTGTGGCTGGAATTGCAGATCCACAGGTACCAGCGGATAAGACAGGGCACGCGGTCGTCTGCGCATGCGCGCAAAGGATATCTGCTGGGAAGCTTGCTGCGGACTTGCTAAGCTGGCATCCGTACCTTGGGACGACTCGCCCATTGCTGGAGCGAACAGGGTAGAGGTGAAACTGTCGAGAGCGAAGGCCTGTTGTGAGGATCTCAGCTGTCGGCTGAGGTATCGAAGTTAATCGAAGCCCCCGTCCCGCCCCGAATGGCGAATTCAGGAGCGAAGGCGAACTTAGAGCGGCGGCGAAGGCAAACACTCGTCCGATACATAACTGCGTCAAATAAACGCCGTGATCCACCGCGCGCACGTCGGGTGACTCAGCCTGTGTCGTGCACAAAATTTGAAATCTCGAACTGGCGCCGCTCGCCATACCTTCAACAAATTACTCTTTCTCTTCCCCTACAACCCAGTTGGCAAACTACTCTCTGCTCCACTGATACGCAGGACCAAATGGACTTTCCCCGTGAGGAAGAGCGAGTTCTCGCTCTGTGGAATGAGTGGGACGCCTTCCAGACCAGTTTGAAGCTCTCCGAGGGTCGAAAGCCGTTTTCGTTCTATGATGGTCCACCATTTGCTACTGGTACGTAACGTTCGTTTATTAGTCGTTTGCCACGTAGTTGAGTAGCTGCATTGGCGTTCAATGTAATTGAGCTGCTTATACGGCGTCAACGTACTGAATCATTAGTTACGTGGCAATGAAAGAATGTTGCTAACCTTCGCCTAGGTACACCTCATTATGGTCACATTCTGGCATCGACTATTAAGGTACGCTCATGCCTGTCTATCCCCTACACGATTTTGTATCTTATGTTTTTTAGGACATTGTTCCTCGCTATGCCCATATGACCGGTCACTACGTCGAGCGAAGGTTCGGCTGGGATACCCATGGTCTCCCCGTTGAGCACGAGATCGACAAGCGCCTCGGCATCACCGGCAAAGAAGACGTCATGAAGATGGGAATCGCAAAGTACAACGAAGAGTGTCGAGCTATCGTCATGAGATATGCGTCCGAGTGGCGTAGCACCATCAGTCGACTCGGCCGTTGGATCGACTTTGACAACGATTACAAAACTCTGAATATGTCATTTATGGAGTCCGTCTGGTGGGTTTTTGGCCAATTGTACGAGAACAATGCCATATATCGTGGCTTCCGCGTCATGCCATATTCGACCGGTTGTACTACTCCACTCTCTAACTTCGAGGCCCAACAGAATTACAAGGATGTTCTGGATCCCGCAGTGGTGGTCGCGTTCTATCTCAAGGATGACCCCAGTACTGCCTTATTAGCATGGACGACTACGCCATGGACACTCCCGTCGAACTTGGCTGTCGCGGCGCACCCGGACTTTGAGTACGTCAAGATCCACGACGAGAAGTCCGGGAAAAACTACATTCTTCTAGAGTCTTTGCTGACCACTCTTTACAAGAATCCAAAGAAGGAAAAGTTCAAGGTCGTCGCCAAATACAAGGGAACCGAATTGAAGGGCTGGCTCTACGAACCGCTGTTTCCGTACTTCTATGACGAATACAAGGATGTTGCTTTCCGCGTTGTCAACGCCACTTACATTACAAATGACAGTGGTACTGGTCTCGTCCACCAAGCTCCAGCTTTCGGTGAGGACGATTTTAGCGTTGCCGAGGAGAACGGAATCATAAGTGACCTTCGACCTCCACCAAACCCGGTCGATGACAACGGTAACTTCACCGACCGGGTGACTGATTTTGTTGGCCTATATGTTAAGGCTGCCGACCGCAAGATCATCAAGCATTTGAAGGACAAGGGTCTGCTGGTTGTTGATGGTCAGCTCAATCACTCGTACCCGTTCTGCTGGAGATCCGACACGCCTCTCATCTACCGTGCCGTTCCCGCGTGGTTCGTTCGCATCAAAGAGATCATCCCCAACATGCTTGACAACATCGCGAAGACACGGTGGGTTCCGTCCGTTATTAAGGAGAAGCGGTTTGCGAACTGGATTGCAAACGCCCGAGACTGGAATATCTCTCGTAACCGATATTGGGGAACTCCTATCCCGTTATGGGTGTCTGACGACTACGAGGAAATCGTCGTGATCAGCTCGGCGAAGCAGCTCGAGGAGCTTTCTGGGTGCGGACCATTGACCGACTTGCACCGCGACAAGATTGACGACATCACCATTCCATCCAAACAGGGCAGGGGCGTCCTTCGTCGTGTCGACGAAGTCTTCGACTGTTGGTTTGAGTCTGGAAGTATGCCGTACGCGAGCGGGCACTATCCATTCGAGAACAAGGAAACGTTCCGGGCTTCATATCCTGCAGACTTCATTTCTGAAGGTCTCGACCAAACTCGAGGTTGGTTCTATACCTTGGTTGTCCTGGGTACTCATCTTTTCAACACGTCGCCATTCAAGAATTGTATTGTCACCGGTATCGTCCTTGCGGCTGACGGTAAGAAGATGTCGAAACGTCTCAAGAACTATCCCGACCCTGGTCTCGTCATTGACAGATATGGATCTGACGCGCTGAGGTTGTATTTGATCAACTCGCCGGTTATCCGGGCAGAGACGCTCAAGTTCAAGGAGGAAGGTGTCAAGGAGGTCGTTTCCAAAGTTCTTTTGCCCTGGTGGAATTCATACAAGTTTTGGGAAGGACATGCCGCACTTCTCAAGAAGACCGAAGGCATTGATTTCAAGTACGACCCAAATCTGATGAGCGCGAACGTTATGGACAAGTGGATCTTGGCTTCGCTTCAGACCCTTATACAGTTTGTCCACGAGGAGATGTCAGAGTACCGGCTCTACACCGTCGTGCCGCGTCTGCTGAACTTGATTGACGACATGACGAACTGGTACATTCGATTTAACCGGAAACGACTAAAGGGCGAGTCTGGTGTTGAAGATACCGTTGTTGCCTTGAATACGTTGTTTGAGGTTCTATATACTTTGGTGCTCACGCTCGCTCCTTTTACGCCATTCCTTACCGACAACATATACCAGCGACTCCGCCCATTCATTCCAGCCGAGCTCCTTCCCGAGGACTCGCGGTCTATACACTTCCTCGAGTATCCCGTTGCCCGTCTTGATCTCGCTGACGAGGCGACCGAGCGGGCCGTCGGACGCATGCAGAGGGTCATTGAGCTTACCCGAACTCTCCGCGAGAAGAAGAATATCAGTTTGAAGGTGCCACTGAAGACATTAGTCGTCATGCACGTCGATCCACAGTACTTGGACGATATCCGTGGATTGCAGCAGTACATCGTCGAGGAGCTCAACATCCGCGACCTCATCTTGACGTCCGACGAAGAGAAGTACGGCGTCGTGTACAGATGCGAGGCTGACTGGCCCACGCTTGGCAAGAAACTCAAGCGCGATATCGTGCGCGTCAAGAACGCGTTGCCAAGATTGACTTCGGACGACGTCAAAGGATTCGTGAATACTGGCACAGTCACTGTCGACGGCATCGACCTTGTCGAAGGCGATCTCCAGGTTATCCGAGGATTGGACGCCGACAGCGTCGCGCATGGCCACGAGACCAGTACCGACCAGGACGTGCTCATCATTCTCGACACCACCATCTACCCTGAACTCAAGACTGAGGGTCTCGCGCGTGAGATCATCAACCGTGTCCAGCGTCTCCGCAAGAAAGCTGGCTTGAACGCTACGGACGACGTGCGAGTGCAGTACAAGATGCTCGAGGACAAGATTGGCCTGACTGAGGTGTTTGTCGAACACGACGCTTTGCTGAGCAAGGCTCTCCGACGACCGGTCGAGACGCGCGATGACGACCAGGTTACGGAGGACGTCATTGTTGACGAGGAGCAGAACATACAAGAGGCTAGGTTCTCGTTGAGGCTGCTTAAGCTTTAAAGTGATAGAATGTATACAGGATAGCCAAGATTTGATACATTAGATCAGAGCGTGAAGATGTATAAAAGGGATTGTGATTTTTTTACTTGTGTGGTGTTCTATATTTCGGTTTAACACTGTAATATAACAACATTCATGGGACAGTTCTTCTTTGGGACTAGCGTATTTAGACTCTTGCACTTAAACGTGAACAATTACACGCGCCACAGGAGATGCATTTGGATCTTGCAGTTGTCTCGAAACGACATCTTCCTGCCGCATCATTTTCCTTGGTCATACTGCAACTATAATAGATTTAAACCAAGGCTGCGATATGGATGGGACCGCTAGAGCCTGACAGCAAATGTACTAGACGCGCGGCTCCTCTCTGACCTTGATTTGCTCGCCGGCTGATTATGCAACCGCGCGCCAATTGGCTGGGACTTGGGAGATGCTGCAACATGGCAGCCGGGTTACAATTGTCAAGAGATCATCGTAGACGGTGTGAACCAGCGATGGGTTTAACTGTATTCTGGAATGTTCTAGCAATATGTAAGATGACGCAATTGGAATGTCTGGAAGATTCCAATTGTATGCCTAGAATGTCCCAGAAGGCCATACCTCAAGTATATATAGAGGCCTTAGGAGCCTATAGTTTGTTTTGGTTTTTGAGTGTGCTTCAATATAGTAATATATTACAACACATGGATGTCGGGTCATAAATGACAATCCTGGCCTTAGAACCTGGCATCTGAAAATGCGGCTGAACGGTCGACGCAGTTTCAACTCTTCTCGATCGGAGGAGGGTAAATCGAATGTTATTATTCCTGATTATTCCTGATCTTCAATACCCTCTCTCCAAATCGATTTAATTAACCAATTTTTACTCGGATAACGGAGAAAACGACAACATGGGCTTCGTCGGACCTACGCAGCAGCCAACCATTGTCCTCATTCACGGAGCCTGGCATACTCCCGACTACTACAATGCTGTGGTCGCGCAACTGAAAGAATACGGGTACCCTTCTCGCACGATGCACTTACCTTCCGCTGGCGGAGATCTTTCAACAACCGTGGCAGACGACGCGGCATATATTCAGAAGACGGTGTCAGAACTAGTGTCCGACGGGAAAGGAAGTTGTGCTTGCTATGCACTCATACGGCGGAATTCCGGGCACTGAGAGCGTGAAGGGGCTCCTCAAGAAGGACCGATTGAAGGAGGGTAAGACCGGTGGGGTCATCTCCCTGGTCTATGTCGCCGCATTCCTTCGTTTACTCCTCCCGCTCCTTTCTTTAATAATGTTCGCGGATTGGTGCCGGATCCGCGTCCTGTACTCGTCCAGCCATACCAAATCGACGCGGAACATAATGTCTGTCTGGGTCTGGGATTAGTCATTAGTCAAAGATACGGTCGTGACCTGCATGACGAGTAGTCACTTGATTTTTGTTCGTAGAAGTGCTATCGTTGTGGAACATGACCTATCATGTCCAACGCCGACAGAATCCCAAGAGATCCGGCCCAGGACGGCGGCACAATCCACCGGCATGTCTATTCGTACAAATCCGCCGCCCGCACTGAGATGTGGAAAGTGCGGCGATACTATTCTAGCTGGCGCTCCGGGTACTACAATGCTTTCAAGGTTGATATTCTGCACTAGTTCTTCTATGGCTTGCAGAAATGGCATTACCTTCTCCTTGTCAACAGTTGGGTTCCCCTGCCAGGTATTAAAATTAGAGAAGACACGAAAGGTGAGTGACTAAGGCTCACCGTCAGCTGGTCATAAGGGAAGCATGTTATCGGGATTAAGATGAAGATTGTTTCCCTCCGTCGACTGTCGCTCCGTCTGTACACCATACTTCTTGGCTAAGGCCCAGATCCGGCTCTGGTAGGTGTTGTTGATCCAAGCACCGCCGAGGTCTATCTTGCCGGAGCTGCCGGGAAACGAGCTCACTGAGAGCGTCCTACCGCCTACACGATCCTTCGCCTCAAGAATAAGTGTTCTAAGACCGGCAGCCTGTAGGTCAACAGCAGTCTGCAAACCACTCAAACCTGCACCAACGATGACAACATCCGTCTCAGTGACTTCTGAAAGGGACAGAGATGCCCGAGACATACCATATATGTTGCGATTGTCAGTGTGACAGCTTCATTCCCTGAAAGAATTATAGAATCGGGTTTCCGCAGTGTTACGCGCTCCAGTTGCCAGAATTTTGCACACCAAATGAGTTGCAAGACGGACTGGTTCTGCACGAATATCCTCAATCGCCACGTGATTGGGCGGAAATGCGTCCCCAATAGTGAAACCTAAGTCTACACTATCGCCCTCTAACATCACTTGTCCGTTGAGAACGACTTCCTGTTTGGTTGGTTAACATCGGAATATTTCAAGACTATGCTTTGCTGCTCACGTGTTTCTTGGTTTTGATTCTGCCGGTGTTTGTATTCTTTTTTAGTACCTCAATTGTTGCGGTAGCCATGGTTCCGAACCACGTATGGCCCCCAAAGCAATACGGCCCAAATGGACTAACCCTCCGCGTGTGGCTCATGGCACTTTGGAACAAACCACGCTCAGTGACCGAGCGTGTGTTATTGGCTTCATTTGGACTTCGAAAGCTAGGGTTTTCAGAGAGAAATATAAGCATAGCAGTGTGGCATTCAAATTGGTTCAGCCACAACTTAACATCTGTTTTCAGTCGTTGGTACGACTCGGAGACCCCAGCTTCAATCATGAGGGTCAATGCTTTTTGGCCCTCTTCATCGCTATACTGGAGACCGCCATCAGGAGTTTTTCTGGAGGACCTGCCTTGGTCGTCCACAATGCTATATTCAGAGTCTCCGACAGGAACAACATCGTCGCATAACTCACCCCTGTTAAGTCGAATGAGTGCGTCCCGCACAGACTGTCTGATTAAATCTTGTAAGCCGGACGCTGACCCGCTACGCAGTGCTGTTGGAACCGTATTGATAATGACCCTTGAGTCAATGGCCGAATATTGAAGACGGGGATATCTATCGCTGGTTAGCCATACCCTCAATAACTTAGTGGTCATATACTTCGCGTCGCCATAGAGTGCATGTACCTGCTCGTCAAGGAGTTGAAAGGATTTCGGCGAGAGGCGTACATCAAGCCTTTTTTCTGGTTCATTGGCCTTGAGGAAGTTCAATGCGCGCTGATAACAAACTTGTTCATGATCACGAAGAGCCATTTCCAACGACATGGATTTTTGCAGAACCACGCTTTGTGTGACCTCTGGCCTGATCTTTATACTCCTTGTTTTGAGATTTTGCAGATACCTCAAATGCCATAGCAGCTTGCGAACTTTCGGCACGTGCCATGGCGATCGCTGCCGTAACGAGATGGCGTGGGCATGATCTAGATTCCTCCTCGTCGTACAGCATATTCATTCGGATATTTTGTAGACCTGGTTCCAAGTAAGAGGTGAAGTAGTCTTGCTTCCGGCGGACAGAGCAACAGTAAGAATTTGGGTTCCGGCGGCAGGCAACTGTACGTGTTTGATTTCCAAAATGACTACGAGCTGAGATGTAAACACATCTTACATAAAATCACGCGAATGAACGACTGGTTACCAAGGTAATAAGTCCTGATGTATTTTGTACTGATGTATCAAGCATTCCTTCATTAGCAATTAGAACAGCTTAAAAGGCTTCAGCTAGGTGCTGAGCTATCGATTGTCCTCTCATTGTCGGACGCCGGGGTATGCGGTTAGGCAACCCTTACCCACCGATCTTGCCGTCAACGTCTCCAATTTCTACGCCGCCTCTCATGAGGCTGTCAAGGGTTGGAAGATATCTCTACGCCTCTCTGACGATCATCTTCACTGGCAACGTCTTGATAACACTGTTAGACTGAAGCGTTTACTGGCCTCTGACTTTTGATTTGTCATAACCATCTGAGGCGGAGCTGGATTGCGGCGGGATTCTCGATGCGCACGCCAACCGTTGTCGACACGGATAAAAAACTGCTCGTACTCCGCAATGGTGTCGGGCACTTTTCGACCAATCATCAACGACTGAATCTCGTGCCATGTGCTGCGCAAACTCTGCGTAGTTGAGTGCGAATTAGGGCTGTTTCGAATGAAATCCCACTGAATTCAGTTCTCTACTGTTGATTATGTAATACTATGTCGAATATTCGATTCGACGGTCGAAGAAGGCTTCGAATAATATTCGATATTCGTATTCGACGCCGGGGGATTGGCCGATATCGTATCCGACGCCGATAATCGGTCGAATAATATTCGCCAAGTCGAACATCGTCAACAGCCCTAGTACGAATGCCCTGACGGATGCTCTGTGTTCTTGACCTTGATGTTGAATTGTAGGGCTGTTCACGTTTTGCCGATATTGATGATAATGACGATACGATATCGGCATTCATAATGTCTGACGATTGCCGTTTGACGATATTTAAACGGTCTGCCGATATCGTATCGTCGAACCTCTGGTTCGCCGATATCGGCAAATCGGCAGATAATTACGTAACGTCTTTTCAGGATCTATCATTAGGCCCAGTATGTGTCATAACAAATTAAATTTTGTAACTCAATTATCGTACATGTCTCCCATGAGCATCAGCATTCTCATTGTGGCTGCCTTCATGGAGTGCCTCCGAACACCAAGCAAGTCCCTTCCCGCACTAAATAGCCTTTCCACTGCCACCTCAGAAGCTGGGATTGCCAAGTAATCCCTAGCCGCAGCGGCCATCTGCGGGTACTCATCTTGATGAGTACGCCACCAATTGCAAGCCAGTTTGGGTCTTTCGTGTCATTAACACTGACCGCAGGACTATCGAAGTATAGACAGTGCTATCTACGGTGACTCTTGACACCCTGTCGGAAGGAGACACCGAACAAGGATTTTGCACTGTCGTGACGTCAGGGACGCCGCCTGCGGCTCACTGCTATGCTGTACAAGGTCCCTCAGGAGTTCCTCCTTGTGTGCCTCTTGGCCAGATAAGAGGCAAACCAGTTATTTGTATTTTGTAAAGTTAGATATTACGGATTATAGTATTAGTTACAGATTATATGGTGTGTCCAAAAACTGTTCCCTGTTCAGGGTAACGAGACATGTCATATTATATCAATATCGTATCGTCCAGCTTCCAACGTCTGCAGATACGGTAGACGATAATTATCGGCAGACATTAAGGGTCGACGATGCCGATTGCCGATTTGCCCAAACATTGCCGATATCGTATCGTGAACAGCCCTATTGAATTGGTGGTTGAATTGGTGCTGGGCGCCTTGAATTGAGGGCTTTCAGCTTGCGCCCGGTTCTGTAGTTTGGTGAGGGCGGGGATGGACAACAGGATCGTTGAGCGTTCGCTATAAACTCCATGTTTAGGTTGTATTTAGTGTCCATGGCGGAAAAAAATGTTCGTAGGGAGAGGCCTACGGGCTCATAACCAGGAAAGGGAGCTGGAGATTCAGTTGAGGTCGACTCACTCAGACTCAACTGTTTCCATGGGAATTTCGTGTGACTATATACATGAATAAGGAACACGTAATTCTAACGTCAGGTGCCGTGAGCACTCTCCCTCTTTTACTTCTTGCTAGGTGTCTATAGAACCTCGATTTATTGATATTATCAACCAGTAGCAACCCTGACCCACGACCACAATATTCAACGGGTTCCCGAAGGCTGTCGCTACTCGATGTCCCACCATCGTCACTATCTGACCCAGGACCAGGAATATCGCAAGAATAGGAGTTGGCACGACTTGATATATTAATGGGACTGCTAAAGTACGAAAGGACTAAGAAAAATTAGCAAAAGCTGGTATGTGACTATAAATGAAGACGTACCGATACTCCACAATGATCATAACCTGTTGTTGTAAAGACGACTCTTGTTATTAAAATTACTACAGGTACGTTCCACTCCATTTATCCATTTCCAGCACGTTGGCCCATGCACCAAACGTGCTAGCAGCCACACCGATCATGACTGGCTCGGGATCTCATACAGGTAATTAGGGAAGGCTCATCGAAATTCAAGATGAACTCACTCTCAACCACTAGCGAAGCGTGGTTAGTAGAAATATTCCCGTGATTTAGTTTAAGACAATAATCAGGGCATACACTTAGCTTTTCCCTCTCTATCCCGCTTCCTTTTGGGCTCTGCTCCAGCTGCGACAGCCTCCGCATCTTTCCTTGCTCTCATTTTGCGATTGCGCTCTCTGGCAGCTGCCCGCACACGCTCTAATTCTTCCTCTGACTTTGGCTGTCTGGCTCCCGCCTTCCTTACACCCTTTTGACCTGTTTGCTGATGTACTAGATTCTCCGATTTCCATTGTGTGAGTTGACGTGTAACGGGGCTGGACTGGACTAGACTAAGAGAATGGTACAAGGATATATTCCGAGAATACCCTCTCGAAGGGTACTGAAGATGCAGGAATTGCCAAGAAGTTCCTTGCGATGCGAGCAATTCGCGGATGACTATGTCCTTTGCTTTTGCAAACCAATACAGGGGACTTGCGTCGAAGCTCTCCGTAGTTTGAATCATCCATCTTTGCAACAATTGCAACTTGCACTTGCACTTTCTCGACGTCCAAAGTGAAGTTTTCCAGTGACAGGTCAGGCGAAGTGATGTACGCTAGGTGCACGCAATCCCAAGCGGAGCCAAATTTACCCGGGGTCTCAAGGTCAGAGTCGGAGTTGCACTATATGTTACGCTAGCTGGATAGCTTATAACAATATATTTTAGAATATTAACTATGAGGAGGACTCCGCGGGGGACCAACGTGTTCTTACGTCCATGCCTGCGCCCGCGCCCGAGCCTCTACAACCAATGAAAACTTTTATAATCGAGAACAAAGCAAGCCAAAGAGAATGAACGAATGTCGAAGAACCAAAAGCAAGGCACCCGAGCATCCGAGCGGAAGGAACGTAGCCTGAGAGTCCGAGATGAGTGACTGTTCCGGCGGAGGGCTCCGACGGTTCGGAGGTCGAGCCCGTCAATAGCAGTGACCGGTACGATACACTCAGGAGAATGCATGTTCCTGGCAGAAGACAACAGTTCTGGAGCCCTTCGAGGATGTGCAGAATAGAGGTACGTTGATGCCTTCAACACACAACGGCGACAGGAGCAGTGCACAATGGGTATACATGGTTTGGAACTCTCCGTGATGCTTTTTTCCAGACATATCGCGTGACTGACTCTAGAGTGGTGAAGAGCGAGCCAGGGTAAGTTCCTAAGGAAAACTTATCGCAATCGACCTCTCTGCAATCGACTGTTCGTGTAATCGGCAACATTGTATACGTTTTCTCGCTCTCCTCTGCGTGTTGTGGCGAAATGCCTCGGCCGTAGCTGTTCCTGACGCGTCTGAATCCCTTACGCGTTAGCCGCGTGTTTGGCAGTTGCCATACAACCGGCTTACCCGCGACAGCAGTCAACAACCCACATTCAAGCCAGACGATTTGTATGCGACAGAATGGTATGACCGTTAATTGTTCTTGCATTAGGATGTACAGATACGAAAGGAAACAAACTAGAAAAGAATTTTGAAGGAGTCGATCTAGTAGATAATCTGCTGTGCACGGCCAAATACGTCCAATAAATGCCAGCGATAGAGGAGCTGTTTGCTCAGAATCTGTCTTATGTATTGTAAAGGTACACGACCGTGCAAGACTTGTTGAGGCGCACCGCAAGTAGTATTGCCGTTTTAAATCTGTGCGGTATACACGGAGATAACTTATCCATCAAGACAAACATTCAACAACTTCGCGGCTCAAGACTGACACCAACCCCTGAATCGGGTCGTGCGCGCGCAGAACACAGAACGTTGCAGCGCACAAAAAGGGCTCGCCGCAGGTTCAGGGGGTGACGGGGCCGGTAAGGCGGGGCCAAAGTCGCCCGACTTCGATTTAAGCAACGTCAGGCGCCCGTTGTTTTGTCAGCGACTTGTTTTATCATCCAAACGTTTCGCGTCAACGCGGCTCCGATACTGAAATCAGCAGTAGAAGAGAGTTAGCGTACATATTTAGTTGCTCATCTTATAATAAGACGCTTCCAGGTGAGCCCCCGGCGACTAGACAGACGATGCCACGCTTGTTGCGGCCAGCACGCGTGCTACTGCTTGGCCCGCCTGGGTCGGGCAAGGGAACGCAGACAGAACGATTACTCAAGCAATTTGAGATTCCGGGCATTTCATCAGGTGACATGCTACGGCGTCATATCAAGGATGGCACGGAGATCGGTACGGTTATTTTGCGGTTTGTTTTTTTGTGGTTTTGTCGACTTGATTTGCTAATTGCCAGTTTTGCAGGACAACTGGCGTCTTCGATCATCAACCAAGGAAAGCTCCTGCCTGACGACCTCATGACCAAAGTTGTGGCGTCTGAACTGCGGCGTCGACATTGGCTGTCGCCTTCAACGTCGTGGTTACTGGACGGCTTCCCACGTACACACGCGCAGGCAGCGATGCTGGACGCTCAGGAACTCGAACCAGCCAACGCGGGCATGAACTTGGTTGTCGAGCTACAAGTTTCGGAGGATACAATGTTGGACAGGGTAGCAAACAGACTGGTGCATGTGCCATCTGGACGGGTATACAACTTGACGTATAACCCGCCGAAAGTGCCAGGCCGGGACGATATCACGGGGGAACCGCTGTCGCGGCGGCCGGATGATGACCCGACGGTGTTCAGGAAACGGCTAAAGGAATATCGCGCAAGTACGGAGCCGTTGGTGGAGTATTACAAGAAATCGGGAGATGTACTCTGGAGCGTCGCTGGCGAGACTTCAGACGTTATATACGCGCAGTTGGAGAGGGAAGTTGTCCGTAGGTTCGGAGAGAGAGGGGACGAGAGCGCAGAAATGGATTCGGAAGCTGCTGGAGCCGCCGATTAGACCGTTTGTAAAATAATAATTAGTGGTACACGGGATTAATTGTATATACACATCCAAAATCGTAAACATTAATAGTATATCCGCTCTACAGAACCATGACAACCCAGAACGCCTGCCCACATAAATAAAAAAAATACAAATATCATACAGTCCTGCCTACATCTTCCCTATTTTCCTTCCTCGTTAACGGCGTAACAAAGAGTTTCCGTCGTCCTTCATACATCGGGCTATTCCGTAACCTGGCCCACCTTTCGACACTCGGAGTCGCCAAGTCAATCCTCGTCAAACCCGATAATGAGACCCGCGCACCTGACCGCCGTCGTGTGGGTGTATATGTCAACGAGTCATCGCCTATTGTAGGAGCAATGATTGTGCCGCTATCGTCCTCGTCATCATCTTCAGCATACTCGTCTGTCTGCTCATCCTGCCTCCGGTGCTCGCGTTCCCGACGGCGGTCTCTGATGGCGTCGACCCACCGGCCGAATATTTTTCGCGCCCGTGTGTTCCACCACTTTTCAGCAAAAACATCGGCCTTGGCAACCAATATGCCAATCTGTAGGGCACTCATATTCCACCGTCGCAAGATGCTCTGAGCCCGCAGGAGGCTGTTGATATCATACACAACGACGGCACGCTGCTGCATTTCATCGTGCGCAAGTTTGCCAGCATTCCATTTTCTGAATATGCCGGAAATGATCCTTGCCCTGTTAAATCCGTCTGCAGCTGTTTCAAACTCGGTAAACTCAACGATCCGGTTCCTCCACATTTTCAGGACAGATGACATCAATTTGCCAGAAGATTCCTCAAAAAACTCGTCTGCGAGAATAGCTAAGTCGAGTTTTTCTGTCGTACGCTGAATCCACGTTTCCAGTATATTGTGGCACCGCTGGATGCGTCTGCGGGCCAATAAGTCTTGCAAGACGTTTTCGCGGTGTTCATCTCGCTTTAGTCGGAGACGGCTGCGCCAGAGTGTTATGAAAGATTTCAAAATATTGGCTCGGTGAAGACTGGTTGCCTTAGCTTCAAATTGCTTGAACCGTCGGAAGTTGGACACGAGATGGGTCACGAACATTTGCTTAAGCACTAGCTCGTCATGTTGCCGCGCAGTACTCTCAATCTGTCTGATCAGATTCAATTTTGCCCGCCAGGTGTTCAAGGCAGAGCTGGCAACACGATAGTTTGTTTCGCCATAAACTTTCTTGACGGCTTGGCGGTCATGGTCCATTCGCCTAACTGCCGCTCTTTTCCAACTGTTGAATGTCCGACCGACGAATTTCCGATTATTTACCCGTGATAATAATGCGGCTCGTTCACGTAGAACCCATTCGTAGAGCACATTACGTATTCTGCGCTTCTCAAATATGCCTACTATGACAGCGACCCGCAGTTCTTCTCGCATTCGTTTCAAATGCTGGGTCATTAGCGACCTTTCATACTGGATGTCGGCTTGGGTGACCATGACTGCTCGCGTGCGCCAAGTGTCAAGGGCCTGGGCGACACAGGATACGTCGCGGACAAGGTCGAGCTCATGTGCTGCATTTGCGAGTTGTAGCTCGCGAATCCACACCAGCCAAGTCCGTCGCAACAACACCCTTCGCTCGAATACAGCCGCTACGTCGCGTAGTCCGGACACCTCTGCCGTAGCTTTTCTCCAGATCACGAGCACAGTTCGCAGGGACTTTTCGCGCCGAAACATGTGTGCGCGCTCGGCAAGATTTTCAATGTCGCTTAGAGCGAATATCCAGGTATCGAGGTACTTCTGAGCGAGATTGTGATCGTAAAGTTGTTTTGCGCCGCAGAAATACATTCTGTAGACCCATGCTCGCATGCCTTGACGTAATATTTTTGCATGACGGGCATCTTCAAACTGTGCAGCACGATTGTCGAGTTGCATTAATTTTCGTGTCTTTGTCCGCCATTTTCGGAGAATTGCCTCTTTTCGAAAATTATTTGCGGCATTTTCACGACTGGTGCGAAGATTCTTCGTTTTTTGTCTCCACCGATCGAAATGTGATTTCGTTTCGATTTGGTTAATAAATTCTAACAAAGTCACCTCCCGCGCAGTAAATATCCGTAGTTTCGTGCGCCATACTTCGAACGCCTGCGACGCGAGTGTGGCGTTGTCGTATTTTATTGCTGCTCGGCGAAGAGCAACTGAGCGGGTTTTCTGCTGGTGTGCTTTTGCACGCCAGTATTGCAGCTTGCGGTGGAGTAAACCGAAGAGAAAGTCTTTGTACCGTGCTTTCAGTTCTGGTTTTTTTCGGGATATGAGAGATGCGTTGATTTCCTGTTCTCGTCAGTTAAAAAAATAATATATTCTTTTTAAGGAATAATTTAACGCACTCGCAACAGGTTGTTGAATTTTTCTGCCCATGTGTTGCCGTCTGACCTGCACAACTTGACAACGAGCTTAAAGTAGAAAGTATCCTTGGAAGTGTCGATTCTGCGTCGATGGAGCACAGCCTCGTAGCTCTTGAATATCGTAATAAAGCTATTTCCATCTGTGTGTTCTCGAGACCGTAGTGCGAATTGGACAATTGATCGCAGGATATTAATGTCTGGGTCTCGACTTAGCTTCTTTGTTTGCGGTTACTATCATATCAGGCTCACCTGAAATAGAATACTGCATATCCACATCGTGCTGCTTCTCCAACACAGGCCTCAATGCCTGCTGATCGTCCGGCGACAGACGATCAATAATCTGCGAAAACTCGCGGTGGAAATAGGTGAGGTCGGGAGGCAGGACGCGGGTGAACGACGGGTCGTCATTGTCGATGCCCAAGTCCCCGTTGTCCTCGCCGCCGGACGACATGGCGTATGCATGGACGAGACCAGTCGTGAAATTTCTGACGTTGTCACCCTCGAGCCTGAGATGATTGTTCCGGCATCGTGACTGTGACGTAGGTGGTGAGGGTCGATGAGATGGAGCCGTGCCCGGCGAGCCCCTGGCGAGAAATTGTTTACACGAGCAAGGTTCAGGGTCAGGCCTGCGTCGGTCCACGCGAGAACTTCAGGAACGCGTCGTGGGATCATTATTATCGGTCATCACCGCGACTTCAGTCGAAAATCAAATCGTTTAGTAAACGTATGAAGGTAGGATTGTCAATGCTGTCGCAGTCCAATAATAATATTTGCGATGCGAAGAGTATCAGTCGCTAGATTGGCAGCTAGGGGTAATTAATTGATTCACTACGGCCTCAGAGAGAGCCTACCAAGAAGCATATACAATGGGTATTATTAATGTACAGTTCGGAAAGTGCTACAAAGTGTTGCTGTTGTCGACAAGTTTAAGCGACCCCTGACAGATGAATTGCCACGAATGAATGCAAACGAAAAAATTGTGAAGTGACCGCTTAAGTAGCGTTCGAGCAGACATTTTCGGGCCGGGAAAGAAGTATCGCTGGTAAGATACGGAGTGCAAAAAAACGCAGTGGAATATGTGATGCGCAAGTTCAGTTTGTTTACTTTGTGTTTATACTGGCTTAAGAGCCAATTGGAGGCGCTGATGAGACCGCATCCATTCATTCATTCATTCATTCCTAAGCGCACACGTGCCTGGTGAAAGGTGGAGGATAGGGCAAAACCTGTTCGCGTTTTTGGTTGCCGGCCCGGGGGCGGCGAACTCAGCGAGCACGTGCGTATTGTTGCACAAGAAAGCGCCAGTCGCGGCGCAGTTTGACCGCACGTCGCACAGAATAACAAAACAACAAACCGCCGCTCTTCGGCCCGCCAATGCGCCTCTTACGTCCTCCAGAACAACTGGGACCAGAAGCAGTCTTTAAAAGGAGACACCGTCCCCAGCGTGGTCTAGGCACATCTTCCATTTGTCACCCCCGCAACTACGAACACCTTTCCGACTTCCTTACTACTAGCCCTAACCCGTTGCACATACTACTGTGTTCTTGTTCGGCTTCGTTCTTATCTCGTCGCTGACTCTTACTTTTACTCTCTCTTTTGAGATACACAAACAACACATCTCACAGATTTTCGCAATATGGCCGCTCCTAACTACAACACTATCAATGAGGATTCTCCTTTGATCAACTCCCAGCAGGTCCTTTCGTCGGGTTCTTCTACTGCTGCTGAGTCCAATGAGATCCCTTACGCTCCTTCTGCCAGCGTTGTCCGCACCGTCTTCGGCGCCGACTATGAGAACTACACCTTAACCGAGAAGGCTGCTTCCTTGATCACTACTAACCGGAGAAAGCGCCCCGTCTTTTCTCTCATCCTGGGCACTATCTTCGCCATGCTCGTTGTCACTCTCTCGCTCTGTCTTCTCCGCGGATATGACACCTACTCCAACTATAAGTCCACTCACGACCTTCCTCGTCGTGTCAATGTCACTGCTATGGTGAACGGTGACTACTACTACTCTTCCTACTCAGACTACGGTTATACCACAACGACCACGTCCGACTACACCGCGACTTACACGAGCGAACCTACTTTCACTCCATAGGCGCTCTCTCGTCCTGTCTTGGTTTGCCGGTTGGCCAGTAATTTTTTGTGTCTCTCACGAGGAATATGGTGTTTGTGTTTAGTTTTATGGTCAATGATCGCATGCGTCCAGCATCTTAATGTTTTGCCTTGTACTCTTTTTGCATATGATATATTGATGTCATTTGTTAGGTCATTTTTACATTGTGTATTGCCAGTCGGTTTGTTAGTCCTTTGCATTTATATTGGGGTGGTATTTCGTTTGCATAGTTTGCATGGTACACGAAAGATTTGTTAGACTTCTATTAGAGCGTAGTATAAATGCGGTGTGGAATCTTGTTAGAAAAACGACAGCGGAATTTCTTGGACTTGTCACAGATTGTTGGTTGATGCGTAACGATGGATTTGGCTGTTACTGATATGATCGCGCCGTATTGTTAGATATGGTTGTACTTAAATTAATGACATTATTTGAATGCACTGAACTTTGCGCATCCACTTATTATCCGTATTTTTATAAACCTTGTGCGACGATAATCTTCGAAGCCGTCATGGCTAGATCTGTGGTCCTGTTCTTGACTAGGCCGCTGACAGCCATGGCAACTACCGATATCTCTCCGCTTTCCCCTTGTTTGGGGAATATTTAGACTCTTCACATGGGTCATGGGTTGCCCAATTTCTACCCTAATTAACCAACAACCACAAGTCACGACAGCCACGTCGTTCGATTGGGTTGGTTGAACAAATTTTGCTCAAGTAACAAGTAATTCTTGATAAATATTGTAACACAAATGTGGTCAAGGCTATATATATAGAGTATGCTAGCAATACCCCTTGTACATCCCTATACTCTAAGGCATCCCTCCAGTATATACAAGACTTCCGATGCCTGGCTTGCTGATCACAAGTGCATCTTCCAACGCAGCGTCTGAAATACCTGGGAACCTCACTCTATAATATCGTTCTATAAGCGCATTTTTAACGTCTTGGACCTTCTGAGACGTTACCAAGTGAACAGAGCACCCGCCGAACCCGGCACCAGTCACCCGACTACCATAGCTTCCACTACTTCTGGCGATTTCGCAAATTTCGTCTAATTCCTTGCAGGAGCTATTGTATAACGCTCGCAGCGAATCGTGACTCTTGTTCATTAACTGTCCTAGATCGTGAAATAACGACGCAGAATCGACTGGTGGATCCAGCAGAAGTGTCAGGTATTGTAAAACTCGCAGTGCCTCTTCGTACACGTGAAGCGCGCGACCATACAACTGCAATTTCTCAAACCGAACTAATTATGGAGACGGTTAGGAATTCGCCGCGTTTACACATTCCAAGGGGGATTTGCCTACCTGGCGTCTTGGATAAAAATCGATCGTGCAACTGATCTACAGTAATACCCAGCTCTTCAGCAGCCTCTGCCGTCGTATATCCGTCCGTTTGAACAAACACTGTCCTCACTAGTTTGGCCATTTGTTCCAACCTGATTGTTCCTTCCAAGACTTCTCCATCCCATGGCAGCGCACCCTCATATTCCTTGTAATAGGCTTCCATAAACCCACGCAGCGTCCCGGTCACGATACCACTATCTTGCACAATCGAAACACTGTATTTATGCGCCAGAATCTCGGCTGCAATGGACACTTCGACAACGCGAAGGTTATAATTGACTGGTGCAGTCTCGTGCTTATTTGCCGTGACCAACGAATTTGCGATTAAGAACGTCAACTGTGGCTCGGTGTCGGGGAATTTGAAGGGCGTACATTTCAACTGGGGTTGAAATTGCACATACCTATCCTCATTAGTAACACCGTACGTCGATCTGCAGAAAAAAAAAAAAAACGTACTCACAATGCATGATCGCGTTTGCCAAATACACTTGCACTCTGATCCATGCCTCCGGAAAATACTCCCAAATGCCGTTCGCTGACTATAGCCAGCGTGGTCAATTGCTCTTTGGACACGCTCGTGATGCCATTCGCCCGCAAGGTCGCAAGCGCAGCTGCACAGATAAACGCGGCACTGCTACTCAGTCCGGCAGCAGCCGGCACTGTGCCGTCAACCAAAACGTCCATGCCGACCGGCAGTTTGGACCTCGGTCTGGACTCGGACAAATACTGATGCGCGACCAAGTGACCACACTTGAAATAATTCGCCCACGTCGTAACTGTCGGATCGATCGAGACGAGCGCGCCGTCGGCAGGGAGCGCAAACGATTCCTGTTCGAACTTGGCGTCGCCGTTCAGCAGGTTGATCTTGCGCGAATCGTTCTTGGAAACGAGGATCACAATATCGGCTTCGATCGCCATTGGCAGAACAGAGAAATAGCAATAATCGATGTGCTAGACCGGGGCCGAATTAATAAATTATAGCCTAACTACTACTACTACATAGCCATACTTCTCCAATTAGATTAACCCGTCCCGGACTCCTAGTAACAAAATCCGGATAGTCGCCATAGGACTCTTTGAACCTCTTGAACAACTTCCTATACCGCGGCGCATGATCCGATGTCAGGTAGATCTCTGAAAGAGACGACACCTCCGGGACAAGATCGATCTCAGTCGTCATAGTAACAGTTTCCCGTCTTTGAACCACCTATTAGTGTGTCGAAATGTTAGGGCGGCGCTGCGTTCGGGTAGGTTCATGGCCGCCGAACAAAATGCCACGTTTCTGGGCCACTACACACAAATCGTGCGGCGATTTAAATTGTTTTACGAAAGTGCGCTCCGCTGAGTCAACAGCCCGCACAATGACTCAGGAATAATACCCTCCGAGATCCGAGTTCTGCTTGGTGACGCCAATTGATCCGTCTATATTCATTATTTGCTACAGCTTGCTCTAAAGGCAATGAATGTTTTATTTTGTACAAACCAGCTATACTAAAACGATTTAGTACCAAGACAAAGGCATTTTCTAAACCAAAACCCTTGGGACCTTACGCGTAACCACATGAAGAACAGATAACGAATGTTGTCATTTATACGCACAAGTGTAAATCAATTAATTAAGCTAGTTTGATTGTCAGCGCAAAAAAAAATTAATAATAAGTTCAAAAGACGACTTACTGAGCATATACTTCGGGCCGTCACCACCTTCTGGGCATACCCAGTTAATATCTTGAGCAGGAACTTTGATATCGCACGTCTTGCAATGAATGCAGTTTTGCGAATTGATCTGGAACCGCACACCTTCTTTCTTCGTCTCATCAGGAATGTATTCATAGACGCCGGCAGGACAGAACCGACTCTCAACGCCCTTGTATTTCGGGTAAGACGCCGTCGTATGCGCGTCCTAGTTTGATATTAGCAGCGAATTTAAAAAAAAGAGGTTCGGAATTGTGAAGTACATACCCAGTCCTTAACCTGCAAATGCACAGGCTCGTCCTCGTCGTGCATCGTTCCTGTTCGCGCGACACTAGTCAACAGATCAAAGCTGAGCTTGCCATCCGGCTTGGGGTAATCAATCGGCTTGAACTTGTCCGCGGGTTGCGTAGACGCCGCGTCTGACGCCTTGTGGTGAAACGTCCATGGGACGCGACCTTTCAACAGGAGAGTGTCCAGACCCGAATACAGGATGCCGCCATACATGCCCAACGGATTGTGGAAAGATGGCCTGACGTTTCGGACTTCGTTCAGTTCTTTAAAAATCCACGATTTCTTAAAATTGTCCTCGTAGTCATATAGCGCAATAGCTGATTCGTTCGTGGTGTCGGATGTAATAGCGTTATACGCGCTTTCGGCGGCAAGCATGCCACTTTTCATCGCAGTATGGGTGCCCTTAATCTTGGGGACATTGACGAATCCAGCTGAACACCCGATAAGGGCACCGCCGGGGAAGATGAGTTTCGGGACGGACTGTAGACCACCTTCATTGAGAGCACGAGCACCATACGAAACGCATTTGCCATTCTTGAGCACATTGGAATAAATAGGATGGTGCTTCATCTGCTGGAATTCGCGGAATGGAGATATCCATGGATTAGCATAGTCCAATCCCACGACAAGACCGACGCTCACTAGATGCTCGCCGAAATGATACATAAATCCACCACCATACACCTTCGACGTCAGTGGCCATCCCATAGTGTGCACAACTTCCCCTTCCCGCCAATTCTCCTCGGGAACCTCCCACACCTCTTTAAGGCCGATACCATATGTCTGAACGTCCTTTCCTCGTCGTAGATCGTACTTCTTGATCACGCCCTTGGTTAATGATCCATGGCAGCCTTCTGCTAGTAGAGTGACTTTTGCTCTGAATTCCATGCCACGTTGGAAATTGCCTTTTGGAGCACCTGCTCTTGAAATACCCATATCATTCGTCGCAATACCCGCAACTGCTCCACTTTGGTCATATAGAAGCTTCGTCCATTAACCTCTGTCCCTAGATCTGAAATCCCACATAAACTCACCTCGTTAACCGAAAACCCAGGATAGACTTCCACACCGAGCTCCTCAGCCTTAGCAGCTAACCATTTCACGACCTCGCTGAGACTAGCAATGTAATTCCCGGAATTGTGCATCTGTGGCGGCTCAGGTAATGGGATCGAGTATTTCTTGGTCAAGAATCGCATTTTGTTAGATTTAACCCGGGTCAACGTTGTTGGCGGGTCTTCCAGCCAGTCGGGCAATAGTTCTTTTAGCGCCCTTGGCTCGATAACAGCTCCTGAAAGTGTGTGATTGCCTATCTTTCACTTGTCAGAAAATCCTCTCAATTTCAAAAACCTGTTTTTTTATGCGATTAGTAAAAACTGCGTACCCATATCGCTCGCTTTCTCCAGCAGAACGACGCGTACTTCCTTGCCACGCTCCAGCTCCAGCTGCTTTAATCGAATCGCAGCAGCAAGGCCAGCAGGGCCTCCACCAACAATAACCACATCAGCCTCGTCCTCCTCCCGTGGCTCCTGCAGGATCGCGCTCTCTTCCTCCGACAGATTGCGTCGGAAAGCGGTCGTTCGATACGTCCGCTCGTACACGAAGCTCGTGAGTTGTTGGCTGACCACTAGACGTCGGTGAATTGCTCGTGAAGGCATCCTCACTAGCGAGTACATGTTGCTCGGTCGCATTGTGGGGTCGTTTACCTTCCTCCCTCGAATTTCCGTGATTCGCGACGACAGTTCGCCGAATGGCCAAGATATGTATTGCCGCAATCAAAAGAATCGGCTCGTGAATCGAAGTCACTGACACTAGGGGATCGGAACTTTTCGTGGGCTGCTAATTCATCCGAGGGTACCAATAATTGCTCGAGAAATTTGCGGAGAACGAAACGCCGAGATGGTTCGATCAGCTGAGCCGCGGCAATTGGTTCCAGAATCTACCAATAAGGTTTTAATGGTCTGGGAATTATAGGGAGTTAGCCTTGCCATTCCTCTTTGGGACTAGTATAAAGTATATCAGTATCAGAACTCAAGGTGATGCTGCTATCTCAGACCTATTCATCCAACAGCCTCGTCAAGCTTTCTCTCGATTAGCAAACTTTATTTGGTCAATGGAGGATAGTTGTAGTTGCTAAAGGTCATCCACAGAACCCAGGGTTCCCTGTTGTTCGGGCTGCGTGTCTTTGGTCGACATACCTTCCATCGCTGATTTTTTATTCTTGACATAAGTTCAAGATTTCTTTCCTTCACAGCATGCAGCAATAGTCAGCAGCTGGTCTAGGATTGAGACTAGAGACTGGTCTTGATGGTGGGAGGTATCAGAACCGTCTTGCGTCCTGGGAGAAGAGTGATTAAGGGATGCTATTGTGACCTCGGATGACCATGTGAAGTTGAACATGACGATATCTAAGGGTCTGATTGACAGAGGATCTGTCCTTGTTGGTCCAATCATTGTCGCGAAGTACTGGTAACAAAGGTGATAGATGATCTACATGATCTACATGATCAACGCCAGTGAGATGCAAGCTGGAGACTCGTTGTTCATGACTGGGATATGTACTAGATATAGCATATGGGGCATACACTAAGGCGGCATTCCGCCCTCAGGTACCAAAACACAATTGAACCGAACTCTCCCAAGTCTTATTTCATTCTGATTGTTTCCATTCTTAAATTAACATGCCTTCACGTTGTATCACCCGTTCAACGACCTCCATATCTCCACTCGAGTCCACGGGATCCGAGATAGAAACAACTACACTATTCTTAAAAGTGGTATACTGCACATGCGTTCACTTAGGCTCTTGCTTTATACTCCGAAACCAAAACCATCTCGATGCAAGAATATAAGTATCGTTTGATTCCGTAGCGGGCAAGGCAATTACAGCTTGATTCATGTGTTTACTTGCGCGTGGGGGAGAACGATGCAATTGATAATAGATATGTTGGATAAACATCAAGTTCGACGAGTTCTGTACCTTCGACACGATAATTTAGGAGAGGAACATGACTTCAGAGGCTGCGGCAGCTGAGATACTACAACATGGTGAGAGATACCAAAGTGTGAAGTAAACTAGTCCCAATGAGCAATTTTTTTTCGGTTTAGTCTCCATAATCGAAGGTTTGGAAGATCCTCATTCGAACAGTTTGCACGTGCCTGGCTCTCTACTCGAACGATAATCGTCTGCAGTCAACATGTACATATTGCCGACATAACTAGGTTTCAGTTCATTTTATTCGTTATCTTCCTTTGTTGATTAAATAATCATTTGTATTATATTATCATAAAAATCCAAAACGAAAATCCAATGGTGGGAGAAGTAAATCGACATATGCTCGAGAAATGGCCAGTATCTACGGCAGGGCTTACCATATACATCGACACGTGATGTCTGCCAACAATGCCAAAATATATACAAATACTCCGAACTCCTGAAAATGTAGGGCCCACAATGCGAGAACGAAACAGGGAGGACAAACGACGCAAAAGAAAATGTGGAGGCAAATGCAGAACAAAACAATGAAAACGATGCAAAATGCAGAACACAATCTTAAGATGAAAATGCACAATGGCAAATGATTGAAACTGAAAATGCAAAATTGAGTATGAATGCAAAGATGAATGCAAATGCAAATGCAAATGGACGTCAAAATGAAGATGGAAATAAAAATGAAGTTGGAAATGAATTTGAAATTGAAATTCAAGTCAACTCGGAAGAATGCAAAATGAAACGATCCAAAACCAACAACGCCTGGAAATGCAAGAACTAAACAAAGCCGATCAATGCAAAACAAACTCATATGAAAACGATTTCAACGAACAGACAAATGCTGATTAAAACAAAAACAATTCTCACAATACAAAAGCAAGATCAAACATGAATGACGCCAAAGGGATTGATGCAAATTGCCGAAAATATGAGAAAGAGGATCTGGAGCCAATGCAGCAAAAAGACCAACAGTTAAATCATTGAACAAGTGAATAAACGTCATCAAGTGGACGGAAAGGTGTTTAACGCCCTCGTCTATCCTCAGATGAGCTTTGGAGTCTGTCCTCCTTGAGTGAGTGAGATCCAACAAATCGATACGCCGAGATGTAAAGCTGCTTGAGACATGCTTGTTCGCGATGACAGACATCTACCTCTCTAGAATGAGGCGACTAGTATATACTTCACCCACGCCCCAGTAGCGCAAAGAAACTCCGCGAACACCACCGATACCAGATTAACTGCAGATACTGACATGAGTCCAAAACAGATGACAACCCAGAACCTCATTCAGTATCAGCAATTTAGTAAAGCCCGAAGAACAAGGCAACGAGAGAGACTATGCTCATGGTCGCGTACAAGGAGACGGCGCGCAGCTCGGTGGCCTCACCTACGAATTGGACTGGACGAGATGTAGGAACGCTGGTATTCCTTGGAGGAGCAAATGCGGAGGCCGCGGTTGCCGCAGTCACGGCCGTGGAGGTCTCGATCTCGATCTCTGTCTGGATCTCTGTCTCGATCTCTGTCTCGATCTCAATCTCAGTCTCGATCTCAGTCTCGATCTCAATCTCAGTCTCGATCTCAGTCTCGATCTCTGTCTCGATCTCAGTCTCGATCTCTGTCTCGATCTCAGTCTCGATCTCAGTCTCGATCTCAGTCTCAATCTCAGTCTCGATCTCAGTCTCGATCTCAGTCTCGATCTCGGTCTCGATCTCGGTCCTCGTGACGTTAACAATCGTGGTCAACGTCGCCGGAATGGTCGATGTGAAGGTGAACGGCGTAGTAGTCGAGGTAGTCGACGAGCTAGTGACGCTTGATGATTTCTCCGTCTCAGTCGAAGTTGAGGAAGTTGAGGTTTCTTTCTCAGTCGACGAGGAAGTTTCGGTGGTTTTAGTCTCAGTCTCAGTTTCAGTCTCAGTTTCAGTCTCGGTCTCGCTCTTAAACCCGAGCTGGTCTGCCTGCCTCTTTATCCAGGGCTTCTTTAGCTTCTTCTCTTCCTTCTCCTTCTCCTTCTCCTTCTCCTTCTCCTTCTCCTTCTCCTTCTCCTTCT